>OX632362.1:38700380-38715380 GCA_951751655.1 Ophion costatus | reverse complement strand
TTGTTTGTTGGTTTAGTTTTTCCTTAACTATCGTACACTCGAAAATACGTCTCAAAATTCTAATTGGCTGCTTGCATATTCTACATTTGGCGTCTACACACCCTTTTCCCGTTTTTTCCGACATTGCCACATCTTATTCTGGCCCACGATTCTTTCAATTCTCCACTAGCCATCTTGGCCCCCCAATATTTTTCCATGTATATATCTGTTTTCCTATTTTTATATTCCTTGCGCCATGTTGACCTATCAATTCTGCTTCAATCGTATTGAATTATTTGTTCAATTTTAATTTTTATTCCACTTACTATTTTTCTTACCAGCTGCCTTACATTTCCATTTCATACAGCTCGCCAGATTGGCCCCTCGCCTACGCTGTCCATTACTTCTTTCAGTCTTGTGCCCATTTTGATGGGTTGGCCATTACTTATTCCCTTAGGCATTTTTTTAGCCACCTACCAACCACCATCTTTGTCAGTCGAGTGCGGCCATTTCCGCTACTTCGACATCCATTCCTCTGCATCCCGCGACCGTTCGCCAAATTAAGTTTGGGGGTTTTCTACAGTTCGATGGCCATTTGAACCTTACGTAGTAGCAGTAACATTCATTTCTTGTATACACTTTTAAGGACGTTTGCCTTTAACATTGACGTTTGCATCGCTGGTATGGAACGATATTTTTTTTCTAGTTTCATTATTATCCAAAGCCTTTTTTTAAATTAAGGTTCGTAATTTTTTTTTATCAGAATAAGTCCAAACGCTTGAATGATTCTCGCAGCTTGAACTGGACGAAAAGAATTTGAGTAATTAAAAAGAATTAATTTTCGTTGCATTTCCACGATGCAAACTTCAACGTTATTTCCATAAGTGTACCTCCCTTCACATTTACAGGAGACTTTCATATCTATTTGAATCGGTTCTATCATATCTATCCTGAGTTTCTGGTTTCTTGAATTGTGTAATGTAATTTCACGGTTTCTTTGCCGATAACATTTTCAGTTGCGCCTCTATTTTCCGATCCATTCCTCTTCCCTTGCTATTTTCCAGCCATTGTTTCAGTTGTTCCCCTATTTGTGTTCCAATATTTATTTATTTGATTCTTCAAACATTGACAAAAATATATACATCCATATATATATATATATATATATATATATATATATATATATATATGGTATACATATACCACATACATATATGGTATATACATATATATACGTTTATAAGTGTGGGTGTAAAATAAACACACGTATTAATTCATTGATTTACTAATACATCTCGCTATCTACTCATACCTATGTCCATTTTGTCACACTCCAAGTTCTCCGCCAATTCATCAGATCCCACTCTCCAACTCAACGCCAACGAACCCCCACACTCCGTCGCCCTTTTGTCTCATCCTGAATTGCAGATTCCCCGAAAAACTCGCCAAGCAAAAATAGCTTTTTTTCGTCGTTTCATTCGTCAACAAAGAATCGCGCCCTCGGAGTACTCAGGTCCCCTGCATTGTTCCTCGACATTGCACACGCACGTGACGGTCCAAGCTACTTATGTCAGGTGAGTCACGTGGCCACGTGATCTCCTGGCCGACAAGATATCGTTGTCCAGTAAACGGAAAACTTGCCAGCCACCCCTCTCCGCCCCCCTCCTTTTCTTCGCACCCCTTAAGCCTCGAAATGAATCGACGAATACGGGCTGTTTTGCGAGAGGGTGCTATCCCGTTACATGCTGAGATGAAGAGGACAACCGGATTCGGAGCACCTCGTGCTCTTATTCGTAATGAGAGAGAGAGGGAGAGAAAAAGAGAGAGAGAGAGAGAGAGAGAGAGAGAGAGAGAGAGAGAGAGAGAGAGAGAGAGAGAGGGAGAGAGAGAGAGAGAGAGAGAGAGAGAGAGAGAGAGAGTTGCTGAGGCACGCGATTCGGCGGAGGGGGGTAGGGGATGAAAGAACCGAGCGGACATTCGCGACTTTAAGGATCGACACACGAGCGTCTCTCGTGGCGTCCCTCTGTCGTCGTCATCGTTGTCATGACGTGTGTAAAGCGTCGAGCATCTATATACACACCTATATATATATACACGGAACAGATGAGACCGCAACCCGTGGGAAACTTCGCGAGCAGGCCGCGGCTTTCTTCCTTCCTTAGGAAGGCTCTTCTCGCGTCGTCGCCGGGGATACTTTCCTTGCCTGACGAATATACCCCCGACACACGAGCATACCAAAAATATACGTGCCCAGTACACACGCCTATATATATATACATATATATAAATAGGTATGCATGTAGGCACATATGCGCGTGTGTGTAAGGAAGGCCCTGGGCGATCTCAGTGTCGGACCAGCGCGATGGGCCATCTGCCCAAGTCTCTCACGACTCCCGGGCCAGCTGCCGATATCTTCGCGCGTTTGGCGTGTGTATTAAGCGTGTGCATCGAAACGAGCACACATATATATATATATATATGGGAAAAGGTGATTTTTAAGACCTTTGACTTTGAGGACAGTCGTCATAGTGGCCAATGTTCCCATAGTCAACATTACGTAGACTTCGGGGTCCTCAAAATCACCTTTGAACAAATATAGGCATATCAATGTGAAGGACATTCCGAGGACGGCCATGTACCCAGGGTCAACGGTTCGTTTGAAAAGAATGCGGGGACCGTCCTCGAAACAGCCAGGTCTGCTGATAGGCAATGTTATATAGATACAACGGGCTCAACATATTCCGCCATGCATATGTGCACTCTTCTCGTTCCTCTTTATCTCGTGTCCTCGGCGCTTTTAAGTGCGCTGTATACGGTGGAGCACGAAAAACGTCTTTGGCCCTCATCCCTTCACGTGTGCGCGGACAAGACGTCTCGCTTATATGTAGTTCTCGCAAAAACGAGTTTCCAAAAATCGCGACGAGAAACTGGCGGGGTAAGAGCCAAATTACGAGGGGGACAGAGGAGGAGGAGGGATATCAGGAGCTTGACCATGCCTCTTTGACAGTAATGGACACGTGTGTAAATACATATATAAATATATATGTAGGTATATCCGTCCAGGGGATATCGAAAATCAGGCGAAACGAGTTTTTCGAGCGACGGATATACTTTGAGAGCCATTGGAAACGTTAATTTGGGGGGGGGGGGGAGGGAGAGCAGCACCCGAGAAACAGTTTCAGGAAACGATTATCCCTTTTTTGTCATGAGATCTGCGAAGTTTTGGGAAGGAAAAAAATAACAAAAATCCGGAAAATTTTGGTCAGTTGTATATGTATAAGAAGCCGGGAAAATGGGCGTCCGGTAAAAGGCGTATTAGCTGCGGATATGTATGGAAATATTCGAACGGAACTATAAGATATATACGTATATATATATATATATAAGTATATAAAAGAACAAAGTATATAAGTATATAAAGGAAGTTTAGTTTGGATTAGGATTGGCAACGTGCGGGTAGGGGGTGATGGAAAAGGGTTGAATTGGCAGGAGTAATAGGGGAGTTGTGATTAAGATGACATACTTTTTTTACGAGAAATATTTAGATAAATGACGTCGTATGAAATTAAAGCTAAGTGTATATCCCCAGAGGTTCATTATTATAATGAAATAGAATCAGTTCCAGGACATTAGTTGATTGAATGAAAAAGAGAAAAAATTTTTAAAAAACCCTATTTAGGTCGACGTGTGTACGACGACATACTTCAGTCTAAGATGGCATGGGATGTCATCTTACACACGTCCACGAAATTACGCTCAGATGAAGGAATTTATCGGTTAAAGGTTAGTTTATAGCGACCAATATTTACTGGAACATTATTATAGTGGCGATGGAATATTGCCGGTGGCACGTTAAAATATTTGCATGCTAAAAGCCAACCCATTCTATTATTTACAGCTACGATTGGTCATGTGTTCTTGTGACTAGCTCTTACGTGTCGAGGTTCGTTTATAATAGTCGAGCATCCTACAGCGATAAGCCGAAAAATCTTATTCCATAGCCAGTTTTATACGCAGCAGGGTAAGATGACATAGTGTGTCATCTTACACCGAGGTCTGGTATTTCAACATACCCATGAGTGAATGCAGGTTTTGTGTATTTGTTGTGACAAAAACTTTGGAATTGGACGATTGGAATAGAAATCCATTATTTTTTCATGAAATTGAAGGAAAAAAACCGTTGCATTTATTTTTACTACATCTAATATTATTCTATATATTCGTTAGAATTATAATTTTAGCTGTATACCAAAATCTGGATTATAGCATAAATATAAAATACAGGGGATGAGGGAGTGGAATATGGTAGGGAATGTAATAAGGAGGAAGATCCCATACACTGGAATGTACGATACTGCAATGCAACTGTAGTATAATTTTATATAAATATTTTTATTGTTAGTATATTATGTGAATATTTTAATTATATATTAGGGTCTTGAAGATGCATCGCTCGAACGCAACGAAAATTCTTCTTTTTCACTGTTGTCATCACCCAAAGTAGTTTTCGCACATTTAGGTTGTAGAACTTTAAAAAATGATAGTAAACGTTCGAGTGATTCGTGTAGCCCAAGCCGGCCATCAAAATTTCCATGATAACGTCTTAATGATTCGAAAAAATTGCGTTGCATCCCAATAATGCGAACTTTAACTTGACATAATATTAATGTTATATATTTAATTATATGAATATAAACTTGGATGGCTATCGAAATTTATATGTAGTAGTAGTACATATTGTGTTCCTTTGAATTTGAATTATAATTAGGAAGGAAAAAATTGAATAAGGTGGCCACGTAAATGAAGGAAGCACTCCGTAAGGTGGAACGGATAATAAAAAAAATAACCTATACGACATATTCACATAACAGTGTTCTATATATATCTAGAACAAGAGAGGGGGGACGAGAGAAAAACGAAAAAATTCGCGCTGGCCCAAAGTCATCTCCCGTCGGTGCGTACATAGCTGCACGTGAAAAATCAGATTGGGGTAGAATATCCATAAGTCGAATATCCATGAGAACGAATATCCATAAGTGAATATCCATAAGTCAAATATCCATAAGTACAAATATCCATAAGTGAATATCCATAAGTGAATATCCATAAGTGAATATCCATAAGTACGAATATCCATAAGTACGAATATCCATAAGTACGAATATCCATAAGTACGAATATCCATAAGTCGAATGTTCATAAGTCGAATGTCTATAAGTCGGAAATCCATAAGTCGAATATATAAGTGAGTATAGAGTAGAAATGAGTGGGAAGTAGACAAATATAGTGACTATTGAAGGTAAGTATAGAGTAGAAATGAGACAACAACAGTATAAATAGACCGACGATTCTCAGTCAGAAATCAATTTGCTTCTAAACTTTCAAGAGTTCACTTCTTCCAAACTCGACAAACAAACAAAGTCCAAATTCGACTTATGGATAATCATACTTATGGATATTCGACTTACGCATATTTGACTCATGGATATTCGACTTATGGATATTCGGACTTATGGATACTCGTACTTATGGATATTCGTACTTATGGATATTTGACTTATGGATACTCGTACTTATGGATATTCGTACTTATGGATATTTGACTCATGGATATTCGACTTATGGATATTCGACTTATGGATATTCGTACTTATGGATATTCGTACTTATGGGTACTCGTACTTATGGATATGCGTACTTGTGGATATTTGACTTATGGATATTTGACTTATGGATAGTCGACTTATGGATATTCGTACTTATGGATATTCGTACTTATGGGTACTCGTACTTATGGATATGCGTACTTATGGATATTCGTACTTATGGATATTCGTACTTATGGGTACTCGTACTTATGGATATGCGTACTTATGGATATGCGTACTTATGGATATTTGACTTATGGATAGTCGACTTATGGATAGTCGACTTATGGATAGTCGACTTATGGATAGTCGACTTATGGATATTCGACTTATGGATATTCGTACTCATGGATATTCGTACTTATGGATATTCGACTTATGGATATTCGACGACTGTGAAAAATCAAGCCCCGTATATTTCACGGATTAATATACCCTCAGAACGCGGGCTGTATGCAGCCGCGTGCCCTGCACGAGTCGTCCCGGGGGTCGCCAGCCCTCCGGCGCTACCCTTCGCCGACTGGCGCACACGTGGTCAATTCCTTTCTCTCGTCGACTCATCGCGCTTCGATCGGATACGCCAACGTGTTCTTCGTTTTTTTTTCGACGCAGTCATTGACTCCTTCCTATCGGTATTTTTTACCGATCATTCGCGATCAATTATATATGTCATAAAATCGCGTATAGGATCGATTGGAAATTCGACTTTTTTTGCACTCTTTTCCGGTCGCAAAAGGACGAGATGATTGAACGTAATCTTTTTTTTTTTCAATTGATTCGTCATTTTTTTAAATGATCACAAAAAAACCCCAAAAAATTCGACCGTTGAACGTCAATTTTTGTTTCTGTTTTTTTTTCATTTTTGAGAGCAAGGGGATGGTCGAACGTTTTCATTTTGAAATGACTTCGTTTTTTTTTCTTCATATGCACAGAAATGGAAAAAATAATCGCCGGAAAATGCTCTGTTCGAATGTACATTTTCCTTTGTTTTTTTTTTTTCATTTTCGCAAGTACGGCATGGTCTCGAACGTAGTTTTATTTTCAAATGTCTATTCTTTTTTTGTTTAAACCTACCCACATAAATGAAACAAAAAATCAACAACAAACTTCTCATCTTCGAATGACTCATGACTTCGAACAAAATTCTCATCTTCGAATGACTATTCGTTTTTCTTTAATACGTACAAAATACGTACAGAAAAAAAATCACTAAAAAATGACCATTGAAAAGTTATTTTCCCCCTTTTTTGGATTGCAAAAGTACAAGATGATCGAACCGATTTTTTTTTACTATTCTATTTTTTAATACGCAGAAAAATAATAAAAATCACAAAAAATGCACGCATAGCATTTACTTTTCGAAATGGCTGTTCATATTTTTGAACACTTACCGAAATAATTTCAAAAAACGCGCCGTTCGTGTGTTAAATTGCGTCTCTTTGGCAACGTGAACAGGGTCGTGAACAGAAATTCAACCCACGGGAGTAACGATATGTCAAGACAACGACAACACAATGACAACGAACAATATATATATATATATATATATACACAAGTTTAACGGTACTATTAGTTCTATATATGTATGTATGTATATAATATATATATATATATGAACATTTTACTGTAAATATATGAACTAATTATGAAATGATATATGCAATAATGCATAACATAAAAACAGGTAGAATGGCAACACCCACGTGTGTATGTGTATTTATATGTATATATATCACCGTACCACCTGTTTTCCGGTGCACGTGAAAATGAAAGCCACATAGGTGTGCAAACAATAGCGAACCTCGAACACTCCCTTTTCACCCTCTCGGACCGCCCCTATACATAATAAATGCGTGCCCTTTTTCTACTCCACCTGAATACAAATTCCTCGGGAAACTCGATCGTTCCCACACACACCCATAAATACCCCCGCACACGCGCATACATGACGTATTTCCTCGGCTTTCACCATTTACTTCGAGCTGAAAACGCGTGGAAGAGAGATGTGAAGGGGAGAAAAAGAGAAAAATTACTCAACCGAGAAATTCGACACGATTGTAGCCTTTTTCTAAAGTATACGAGGGATGAATTATTGCAGTCTCGCTCGCGGGGCTTTTCTCGCTTTTTTCGGATCCCCCTATGCAGCTTCGTCTTGCGACTCTGAGCTGATGATCGCGGGCTTGAAAGGCTTATCATTGACGAACGAAATTGCTCGTTCGAAGGCGTAGTTTGGCGTTGTTTATGGTATCCGTAATTTGGATAATTTTTTTAGGGTTTCCGCGTAAATTCATGTTTGTTTGCGAGATAACATTTTCTATCGGATGATCGCAAGATTTATAAGTATATTTATCCGTTTGTTAATAACAAATTACGATAGCTGTTTCTTTTCCATCGTAAGAAACTCGACATTTTTTTCGACAGCTTACCATTTTTATTGAGTTGGCACATAAGTAATGGGCGATGCGTCTGAATCTGTACTATAGCTCATATAGCTCATTGCATATGTGGTCAGCCTTCGAAACAAAATCTTCGAAATTGCAAAAAAGTATCCGGTCGCACGAATGTTTCGTTATACCAAAAGTACAGGTTATCTTTTATTTCAGATGACCTTACTCTCCAATACTATCTGCACCATGCAGCAACGACGGTACTTCGTTCAAACAATAATAACTCCATCGGAGATCAATATTTTTCATTAAGGGGTTACCCCCACTTGCGATTTTGAAAAAATCGTTTTTTTATTGCATTTTTTTGAAGTATAAGTATCTGAGAATATGTCCTGAAAATTTCAAGTCGATCCGAACAAAATTGACTGAGATATGAGCGTTGAAAGAGAAGAATCCGTTCTTCGTGTAAACTGAAATTGAAACTTTAAACGCGTTTTTCTAAAAATGGCATTTCTGAAGTCGGTGACCAAGATTACTCGAACACTAATGAACCGATCTTCTTGAAATTTTGCAAGCTTATTTAATACATAAAAATGTAGTCTTTAATCATTCGATTTTTTTTTTCGAAAAAAAATGGCCGTTTTATAGCCAAAAAACGGCCGTTTTTTCGTTAAAATCGAACCATTAAGTTTGACTGTCCGCCATTTTGTGAAAAATGAATATTTTTTAAAATCCTTCGATTAAAGACTAGTTTATACTTATATTTGACTACATCCATCCGCATTTTTTTTCAGATGATCCACTTCGCCGCAATGTTGGTCACCGCAAACCGTGTATATAAAAACATTATTTCATTGACGGCCATTTGCCACTAAACAATGTAATATTTTTCAATATAAAAAGTACTGAAAGTTCTTCAAGATGTGTTCTTTAAGATGGTATATTGATCGATTAAAAAAGTTTTGCAGTTTTCTTTAAAAAAATTCATGAAAAAGGCCTTTTTGCGCTACAAGTGGGGGTAACGCGTTAAAACAAAAACTCAAACTTGGCAAGACTATGTATTAATTGAGTGTAAAATGCCGACCTCGCCTTTGCAATATTCTCATGAAAAAAAAAAAATTGAAAACCAACCTGTTTTTCGAGCCCTAAGGTAACTTTATTTTGGTCCACACAAAAGTTAGGACGAACATGCACAGATATATAAATATATCATATAATGCAACAGTGAATATATATACGGGGGAAAGTCCTGTACGTGTTATAAATGACATAGGGGTAAATTCTAATGGTACAAGTTTCGATGGATCGATAAAGCGATACTGCAGAAGAGAGGGAAAACGTGTGCGAAAGAAAATCTCGAAAAAACCTTCAGCCCACTCGAGGCATACCCGTATTGGGTCCTGTTACGTTTTATGGGGGCTCGTGTCCGCGCGAAGACACATTCGATGTGTTACGTGGTGTTTTTTTTTCGTATGCCCTTTTTTGTGCCCCTCCGCCCTTTCGTCTACTTTTCTCTGGCCCTTTACGACGGAGAACTAATAAGAAAAATATGTGGAGGCGTGACGTATACATGGCAAGATAATAATCAACGTCGAGGAACGCCGGCCCAGAAATAAACTCTCTCTCTCTCTCTCTCTCTCTCTCCCTCTCTCTCTCTCTCTCTCCCTCTCTCTCTCTCACTCTCTCTCGCTCTCATACACAGATTTCTTTGTTCCTTGCGTCCAAATGTTCGTCACTTCGAAAGACCCCGAGAAAAAATGGGATTTTGAGTATCCTTCACCAAGTCTCGACAAATTCGAGAGCAACCGACTGAAAGTTACCAGAAACTGTGATCTCGTACCAAAAATTACGTTTTCCCCCAAAACTAGTTATTTTTCGTGAAAATAAAAATTCTACATTACAATTCTTGAGCATTCCTTTTTATATTCAACAAAAGTGAAAGCGCCGGAAGTGGATTGATTTACCAATTCACGACCGTTTAATCGTCAAGAGGGTTAATTGCCATCCGTTTTTGGAGCCGGTAAATACATGTCTTTTTTCCTAATAGGAGCCGTCACATCTAGAAAATCTCGTTGTAAATCCGACCCGTGGACATAATTGTTCCGGCTCAGAGAGCTAAAGAGAGACAGAAAGAAAGCGAGAGAGAGAGAGAGAGAGAGAGAGAGAGAGAGAGAGAGAGAGAGAGACAGAGAAAGGGACCCTGACATACCGAGACGTCGACGTGTGCGGTAATTGCGTCTTGCTGTCAAGTGTGAATTGCTTCCGTGAGGGTACATCACGATTTTTTTATTCCAGCCACAACTCTCGCTCTGGATTTAATAATGAAGAGTCCGCGGTGTCGAGGAGCGAATGAACAAGAAGAGGAAGAAGAAAAAAATTAGGAGATATAAAGAAACACGATCCGGAAGTGTTCTAATTGGGCAATGAAAGAGCTCTCTGTCAACCGCCCCCACGTACTTTAATTCGCTGGCGAGTTCCTTCGAGTTTTTCCCCCCCTCTCTCTATTGGGACGCCGACCGGACCGATATATATATATATTATATACACATACACACATATATATTACATTTTATTATAATTTATATTATTTATTTTAAATTATAAATGCGCGTGTGTGTGTGTGTGTGTGTGTGTGTGTGTGTGTGTGTGTGTGTGTGTGTGTGTGTGTGTGTGTGTGTGTCTGTTGTGTTGGTTTAAGGGGTTACCCCCACTTGCGATTTTGAAAAAAATCGATTTTTTTTATTGCATTTTTTTGAAGTATAAGTATCTGAGAATATGTCCTGAAAATTTCAAGTCGATCCGAACAAAATTGACTGAGATATGAGCGTTGAAAGAGAAGAATCCGTGAATTGAAGAACTGAAATTGAAACTTTAAACGCGTTTCTCAAAAGGGCATTTCTGAAACCGGTGACCAAGATTACTCGAACACTAAGGAACCGATCTTCTTGAAATTTTGCAGGCTTATTTAATACATAAAAATGTAGTCTTTAATCGTTCGATTTTTTTTTCGAAAAAAAAATGGCCGTTTTATAGCCAAAAAACGGCCGTTTTTTTCGTTAAAATCGAACCATTAACTTTGACTGTCCGCCATTTTGTGAAAAATGAATATTTTTTAAAATCCTTCGATTAAAGACTAGTTTATACTTATATTTGACTAAATCCATCCGCATTTTTTTTTCAGATGATCCACTTCGACGCAATGTCGATCACCGCAAACCGTGTATATAAAAACATTATTTCATTGACGGCCATTTGCCACTAAACAATGTAATATTTTTCAATATAAAAATTACTGAAAGTTCTTCAAGATGTGTTCTTTAAGATGGTATATTGATCGATTAAAAAAGTTTTGCAGTTTTCTTTAAAAAAATTCATGAAAAAGGCCTTTTTCACGCTACAATTGGGGGTAACGCCTTAATTCCGACAAAAAGGATAAGATTTTCTGATCATTTGTCGGGCATCAAAGTTAGAGTTCGGCCAAAAGTGCCCAATAAAATTATCAAGATATTGGCTGAAGCATACAAAGAAAGCCCCATTATGCTTTTTTTTGTCTTTTTCTCCACTAATTTTTTCACTCACTAGGTGTGCTTAAACGCGATTGCTCTTATTATGCAATTTTCCTATTCTCGTGAGGGGACGTGTCATTTATTGGGAAACGGCGATCGGAATTTCTTCTCAGAGGGCCTCGGAAGAACCGAGATTTATCTCCACTTCACGACGAAAAAAATGTTCTGATTTTTTTTGCCCAAGGCTATGCAGCCTTTTTGCAAAGCAGCGCAGTTTTTCGAAAAATGCGCTTTGACTCGAGAACTATATATGGGCTGTAAAATAAAATATCTAGATGGCTGAAAGTTCGAGTAAAAAGAGTCAAACAGTTTCGACTTTGCAAAAAAAAAGTGTATGTTTTGGGAAACTGGTTTTCGTGGCTGCTTCCGGTGTCGAGAGATCGCGAAAAGTCTTTCCACATTGCATAAGATATTTTTTCGTAAAGTTTCCTTAACATTAAGGTTAGAAAGAAGACGTTTCTAGATAAAATAAGCAGCCAAGAGTTTTTTTTTTAACCGGGTCAAAAAAGTTATCATTTGTAGAAATGGCATGCGAAAACCGAAAAGAAGATGATTTTTATCTCGAAATACCGGGGACCTTTTATTAAACTAAAGCGGAACAATTATGTCCAGCATATAGTAGCCCATGCTTTGACCTATGGATTATCCATTCATAGCAAGACACCCTGAACATTGAGAACATGTCACGTGTTATCCTGAAGGAAAGATTCCAAGGCTCCGGGAAAGAACACGTATGACCCTGCCGCCTCAAAGATGGCAACCCTCGAAGAGCTGTCATTAAAAATGGCTCGTACAGACAAACGTCCACCAACGTAATCTCGAGCTCGTCCATAGGGAACGAGTGCCAGGGTGTTTTGTTTGCCAAGAATGGATTTTCCGGTTTCGGCTATCCGCTCACAATTGGCCCGAATTGGTGAACCTCTCCGGGAATTCTGCGGCCCTCTTGAGCGGCGAATCGCCGTATTAACCGTGTACAATCCCTGCCCGAGGTTTGCGTCAACATCGAACACTCCTGGTAAATCCCCGAGTGCATGGAGAGCGTCCGAATCGGCTTGAGGATGATAAAGTTCGAGAGAAAAAAAAACATGACCTGCGATCCGCGTCTAATCCGAAAAGCGTGTCGCACGTACAAGAGCGCCGCTCGTTCGAAGCAACAAGAAAAACAAACGTCAATGTTCGTGCGACTGCAGGCGAAAATCGAAAATAGAGGGAAAACACAAAATGACAGACCATGATAGACAAAATGGAACAAATCAACAGCCGATTAAATTCTAACGAATAACGATCACTTCAACTTAATTGGCAGCCAGTTGAATCACACCTGTAAGTCATTAGGTCAAATTCCACATGTGAAATGTACTTTTTTTTCTTCCGTTCTCTCTCTCTCTCTCTCTCTCTCTCTCTCTCTCTCTCTCTCTCTCTCTCTCGCTCTCTCTCTTCGTCGCTTGATTTTGATTTTCTTCGGTTTGATTTCCATCATTATTTTAGTTTTTTTTGCTGTTACAAATTAATAAATCACATTAGTTTACATTTAATTTACATTAAGCCCATTGCTTCTCGTCCATCATAACACAATAATACTACTACTCTAGCAATACTATACTTATTTATACAATCGCCATCGTTATTATTTTCAATATTTTTATCTTTCTTATTTTATAATAATTTACCGTAGGTTTATTTACTTATTAGTTATATTTCACTCTAAATTTATATTTGCGTTATGTTTATTTTCGTATTACCTAGTTTTACGCTAATTTTACATTTATTTTATGTTATTTTCTATATTTTTTTTTAATACTAATTTTCTATGAACTGGACCATATAGTATGTACCATATTGCCTCAAGGTTTCCACCAAAGCATAAAAATATATCAATCAATCAATCCCTCTCAGCGTTATTCTTGTTTTTGTTTATATTATCTAGATTCACATTTAATTTTTAATTTCATTCGTTTGCGTATTGAGTTGTTTTCATTACTTGCATTTTTTTGTAGCGTCTTCTTTCTGGGTTTCTGATTTTATATATATATTTTTTTATATAGTCATTTTTAGTTGTTTTTGTATCGAGTATCTTTTTAATTCTTTTTATTGCGCCGACAATAAGGATTGTGCACCAGAGGACGTTTTGTTCCTTTCTCTCTCTCTCTCTCTCTCGTTCTCTTATCTATTTTATTTTTATACCGACATCTTATTTCTTTAATTTGCCTTTATTTTTTGTTTTATATGGAAACTCAATTTTTTAAATCCTTGTTACTATTGTTTCATGTCACTTTGGGCTTTATATGTGCGCGAGAGTTCACTGGGGCATAATATACGGTACTCAATAAATGAATCAATCAATCAGTCTCTGTGCCTTTCTCTCTCTCTTCCTCCCTCCCTCTCTTTCATTATTTTTTTTATCACATCTTTATTTCTTCGATGTCTGTTCATTCTTTTGATTTCTTCTAACTTCTTAATGTTCATATTTCGAATCTTTATTTCATTTATTTCTCTTCAATTTTGTTTCATATTAGATCTTTATTTCTTGAATTCCTGTTAATATTTCTCATCGTGTTATCTGTACCTTCACATGTGCCTGAGAGTTCATTGGGGCATAATAAACATTCTCAATCAATCAATCAATCGCTGCTTCTCTCTCTCTCTCTCTCTCTCTCTCTCTCTCTCTCTCTCTCTCTCTCTCTCGCTCTCTGTGTGTCTCTAAAACACGTTTTTCCAACCCCCGTTCAATTTAGTTTCTCCCTGTTATTAACGCCGCCCTACATCACGGCAAGAATCGTGAAACGGCAATTCTCGGTGCGGGCTCACGGACATGTATATTGCAAGAGGACGAGACGCGATCGTGCTACGAGCGTTCTTGAAAATCCTTAAGATCCTATCACCCGCATTTATAATGCCGTACAGGGAATTTAATTGCAACACCCGATCATAACAAAGTTCTTCTCTCATATTCTTCTCCACAGGGATGCTATAATCTATACACACGCACACAAACACACACACACATATTATGTGTGCGCGCACCACATAATATAGACAGCAAAATTGTAAGAAAAAAGATAAGGTGATAAAAAACCGAAAGAATCGTAGAAAGAGAAAGACAGAGAGAGAGAGAGTGAGAGGGGAGGAGAAGCGAGGAACCAAGATGAGTTTGTACATACAGTAATGATAATTAATCTTCGAAGAATCGCGGAAATGATTCAACTTTCAATATCGCCACGTGTATATAATGCTTCTCTTTTGCTGCTCTTCTCTTTTGTGCCTCGGTGACTCATCCACTCCAGTGTGCTGGCACGTGTTTGTCGCTCTTTCTTTCTACCTGGGGGCTGCATCTCGGCAGACGCACGAATCATCGATACACTACTCATAGCTCTCCATCCACCTTCCTTTCTTGTTTGTACACTCTTTATCTTCTCTTTT
>OX632362.1:38502037-38694537 GCA_951751655.1 Ophion costatus | reverse complement strand
GTCTGTTTTTTCTTACATCTAAGGATCGTCCTCGTCCTGAACATCAACGAACTATTTTTATTTTTATTCAAATATCGTCCTCGTCCTCAAAATGAATGATGCATTAGTTAAAATTTAAGGATCGTTCTCGTCCTTAAAACAAACGATTGGTTTTCACAAAAGTTAAGAATCGTCCTCGAAACTGCCAGATGCGCCGATGGCCAACATTAAGTACATAGATATATCGAGCCTTCTTTGCGAATTGGCGTGATAAATTTCAAATAAAGAGACGTAAGAACGTTTGAGTCATTTATTACAGCATAAATTGGCAAAAAACCCTTGAGCGATTGAAAAGAATTCTTTTTTGTTGCATTCCAACGTTACAAACGTCAACGTCATGTCAAAATATCGTTTGCTGATATATATATATATCGATGTATGTAAACGTGAACGTATAATTTATTTTGCCTTATAAATTACGACTCTTTTTCGGCACGTTTTATGCGAAAAAAAAGCGGCCCCATGTTTTTATCGACTTTTCGAATTTACGACGAAACGTTGGCTGTTTTGAGGAATTATTTTTACTAGATTGCATAATTTTATCATGAAGTTTATATATATATATATGTGTGTGTATATATATATATATATACCCACACGTGTGTGTGTGTTGATTTATATCATTCTGATGACGTTCGCAATACGTGCGAAAATTCTTTTCGGCTCCTTCCCTTTTTCTTTGGCAAACGAGCTTTTTATTTTTCGAGGGCTTTGCCTTCTCGCGTGTCTCAGCTGTTCGGTCATTGTGAATACATTATGAACTCCGTTACAATTGACGAAGTTTTACGAGGGCTGACGATAATTAAGGAATTATTTTCTCTATGTCTCTCTCTCGTTCTCTCTCTCTCTCTCTCTCTCTCTCTCTCTCTCTCTCTCTCTCTCTCTCTCTCTCTCTCTCCCTCTCCCTGGAAAATCGTGGTTAGGGATGATCCGATCGTCAAACTTCTCTCACCTTTTTTGGCTTGCAACGCATTTGCGGCGGCTTTGGTCGACCAGGATGGCCCACATAATCGTCAAATTCGAGCTGTAAATGCATATATATATATATATATATATATATATATATATATATATATATATATATATATATATATATATATATATATATATATTTATATTTATATTTATTATATATATATATATATATATATATATATATATATATATATATATATATATATGCGAGCGGCAACACCGAGGGAAAAAAAGAAGCCGTAAAGGCTGATGGTCGATCCGCAAGCTCCCACGGTTATGACCCGGCAACTATGTGCCCTGGGTATGTAAACCGAGTGCGCCCGGGAAACCCTCGTTAACGATCGACCATTAACGATCGCCGTCTGTTTGGGCTCTTGGGCGACAAATTTATGCCGAGACGAGGCTAATTCGTGTGTACGCGTTTACTTTGAGGACACGAAAGGAAATGCACGCGTGAGTCTCGTCTAAGCAGATCCGTTGAACCCCCAATAATCGGCGCCCAGTCGCACAAAGAATTTGAGCCTTCGGCCTCGAGGGCGAGGAAGAGGGGTGGAAGACGTAGCAAGGGTCGGGAATGTGTGGAATTTTTAAAATTAAAGTCTCGTTGAACGTGTACACGATTATTTTTCATGACAGCCCTTCGAACGTGCCCTTTCTTGGAGCGTTGGAATATTTTCTCAAGCATGACACGTGACATATTTTCTGTAGACAAAAGGTGCCCCAAAATAGCTTGACACTTTGAGACACATTTTTTTTCGCTTTTACTTTTACAATCGTAAGCTGTCATGTGTCATAACATTAAACGATTTCGATGTTTTCGATAAATGTCAGGTTTTCGTATTTAGAAGGCCATCCATTGATGTGCACCGTTCTATTTTTCTCCACACACGTTTTTTGTTTCGTGTTTTATTCGTGGTAAAACCGCTGTCTTAAGGGGTCTTCTTTTAGACGCAAAAAGACTGTATTCATAATTTTTTGATACGTTTATATTATTGATATTCATATAAAAGTTGATACACTTAATAAATACACTTTCGAAATACATTTAAAAAAATGTTTTTACGTATTTATGTAACCCGGACAAACTTTAAACGCGTTTTTTTTTTCAAAAAAACGTTTTTCGACGGTGCTTGATAAAATCTTCGAAAGTACTGAACCGATCCTTATGAGTCTTAACCACATATTCTTTACAACTATAGCTCTAGCGCATATCAAGGATTTTTTAAACGCTGAGGCTAGCCATCCAGTTGTCGGATGAATAAGCGTATGTTATTCTTCCCAACCCAAACATACAGAACCAAAATAACAAACGCAAACAAACCACCCCAAAAAACAAACCCAAACCCAAATTTAAAAAACCCCAAACAAACCAACACAAACCCACAAAAAGAACCAAAACCCAAACAAGACCAACCAACCCAAACACAACTAACCAACCCAAATCCAAACGCAACCAACCAAACCAAACCCAAACAAAATTATAAAGATTTTCTTCGGATGACTACGTGTAAATTATTATTCCGGATAGTTTGTTTAAAAATTCACACAATCTATCCGGACAATTATATATATCTTATTCGGCCGGATACCAGCGTACACGAATCACAATAATATGGACTCCTTCTGCCCCGAGTTCCCCTATGCACCGGCAATAAAAATGTTGGTATCACGAAAACAAAATTTCCATCGCATATACTTTTTTGCAAAGCCGAAACTGTTTAGCTTTTTTTTTTCAATCGAACTTTTAGCCACCTGGGTAATTTATTTTGCGATTTTTTTAGTCGGAGCGCGTTTTCGAAAAACTGCGCTACTTTGGCAAAAGCTGCATAGCCTTGGGCAACGAAAATCGGAAAAACATTTTTTCTCGTGGCAAATTGAAGATTAATCTCGGCCCTATCGAGGCCCTCTGAGAAGGAATTCCTAACGCCATTTCCCAAAAAATGACACGCGTTTTTACAAGGGTAGGAAAATGGAATAATAAAACAACCGTGCTCAAGATCACCTAGTGAGTGCAAAAATCAGCAGAGAATATGAAAAAAAAAAAAAAAAAAACATAACGAAGATGTTTTGTTCTATCTTTCAAACGGTATTGCGTATTTTTCAAAATTTACGAAAAAAAAACATTGTATTGTCAAATTTATCAATGGAGATCGAACTTCGTCTTGATGAGAATCCACGCACAACGGAGCCTCTTTTTTTCAAATCGAGACTGGCAACTTTGCGAATTGCGAGCTACAGGCGGTGGAAGAGCCACGCGCGGGGTTCGCCGGGTCAAACAGGCCAGCGTTCGTCTCATTGTCAGACACGCACTTGGGCCACGTACACGTTTTTATGGACATATGGTGTACTTACCATATATGTATGTACGTATATATACGCACGTATGCATATACGAGGCATTGCGTAAATTCGAATAGCGCGATCTTTGCTGTTATAACGAATATGATAATGCCTGCTAAATTATTTATGCTCTTGATATTATGATCCCTAAATTGCTCGCACGTGGAATTCGTCTATCCATAAATAAAGACGTGTATACGCGGCGCGTATCTTCGCCTAGTAAATTCTCATTACTTGCAAACGATTACGACGACGCCACACGCACCTATATATAAACATTTATGTATTATATGTTACATATTAATGTATATTTTATTTTAATGCAGCAATTAATATTAATATATTCAAAGAAATTATAATATTGAATTGTATCACATATTTTTCGAAATGTCTAAAAATAGTATACCTATATGCATATCCTTATCTGCGACGAACTAAAATCATTATTTTAAGACATTTTGAAAAATATATAATACTATATGTAAAATACATACAACACATATAATATTATATTTTTCATCGTGTAAATTTATATATATAATTATATGTGTGTAATATATATGGACATATGTAATATTTCCGATTTAAATATATAATATGGACTTTTCGAAACATCTGAATATATTTATATATTTTTCAAAGAAATTTGTATACATGTGTGAGTGGAAGTTTGTGTACATCCATATTTTTCAAATGGCTTCGTAACCCAAACTAATTCACCCATACTACGATAAAGTTCTTCACATAGCCTTGTAATTAAATTTGCATCAACTACGAAAAATTCTTGTCGTCAGATCTTCTTTTCGACCACCCAACGTAGTACTTGATGAGATGACGAGGGAAAAAAAATGAAATTTCCAATAATATTTCAGGAGGCTTCATGTAGTATGGAAATTTAACAGAAGATAAGAAAAAAAAACGGAAAAAGTAATCTGGGATAAGGTTTGATAAATAAAGTGACGGAGAGAGAGAGAGAAACTAAATTACATAAAAATTGATTTATGCCCTAGCACGCTATGGGGCAGTTTAACGAAAGGTGGTGAACAGAAGAGTTGTATTAAGTTACAAACTTGTTCAATTTGTAAATTAATGTAATATAGAAACTTGTTCAATTTGTAAACTAATGTTATATACAAACTTGTTTAATTTGTAACTTAATGTAATTTACAAACTTCTTTAACTTGTAACTTAATGTAATTTACAAACCTGTTCAATCTGTAAGTTAATGTAACTTACAAACTTGATTAATTTGTAAATTAATGTAATTTACGAGTTTGTAACAGCAAAAGAAAAACAAAAATAATAATGGAAATGAAAACAAAGAAGATCGAAATCAAAAGACGAAAAGAGAGAGGGAGAAAGAGAGAGGGGAGAGAGAGAGAGAGAAAGAGAGAGAGAGCGCGGGAGAGAGAGAGAGAGAGAGAGAGAGAGAGAGAGAGAGAGAGAGAGAGAGAGAGAGAGAGAGAGGCAAGACCAGTCGTCACGGTGAGTCACGATCGAGTCCCGTCGGAATTTAATCAGCACGGTAAATGGGCAAGGTATAACCTGCGGTGGTGCTGTAAAAAGGCAACCTGAATGCGAGCCCTCGTGACCGATACTATGACGTAGGTGGTCGTTAACTGCCCGCTCGTTCTGCAACCGAATGAGCTGTTTTTTTTTCTCCTCACAATCAGCCTGAACCGCCTCGACGTGACGAGGGAAAAATGGGCACTCATATGGCAAACGTCAGCATCGATGATAACTCCCGAGAATACACATCTACACTAATACAACAAAAATGCGGTGTCTGCCTCTAGATTCGTTTTTTTCTCGAGACGATCATTTTTGGAAATGTCCTCTTAAATCCGTTCTTCCGCGCAAATTTGGCGTAAAACCGGCTAAGCTTTTCGATATAGTCATCCCCGTGTTGCAAACGAATGATCAAAGTTGCTTTTTTTGGTCGAAAATTGATTTTTTCCACAGGTTGCAATGGTGGTAATTTTCAAAATTGCACAAAACGGTCCGGTCATGCGGCAGTATTATTATTATATTAAAAATACGTTTTTATTTCGCATTTTGTGTGATCCTAGTTGCGAGAAGCATCTTCACCAGTTGGCCATGCGGCAAATGCGGCACTTCGTTTTAACAATAATAACTCCATTGTTTATCAATGTCTTACGATTAAAAAAAAACTCCAACGTGGCAAGACTGTGGATCAATTGCGTGTAAAATTCCGATCTCGTAATCCCAGTACTCTGGCGAGAAAAAAATATTGAAAAATCACCTATTTTTTAATCCCAATGCTTGAGAGCAGGCTCGTCAAACTGTGGACAAAATCTGTTTTCTTTCAGCTGCATAGGAAACGTATTTATAACGAAAACCTTGGTACATAATCCTCATGTCGATTTCGGAAGTACACACGAACAAAATTTCCACCATACGCGCGGGCAAGCTAGCGTTTTCATATTCGTAAAATTATCATGACTCAGAATGACCCGACTCCGACAATTTCCTCGAACCACCGAATACTCCTCCCAATCCGAAATCCGCCCCATCCCGGGAAATAATTCCTGCGGCGTGTCTCACCGGATTTTCCCCGATTCCTCGCCTGTTTGGTATTCGATTCGGCCATTCGGATGATACCGAACGACATATTCGAAAATATATTTCGTATTCCGGAAGTAGGCGTGGAGCGCTCGGAACTTGAAGCGTTCATGCAATTGCGAACTCGTTACAAAGATCAAAAAAGTAAAATTGAATAAACGTTTCTCAGTTCACTTTACCGCAATATATTTCGGGAATTTCGGAAACTGTTTCTACATCAGCTCGAACAAATTATATTCGTTTGGATCCGGGAATAGATACGTTGTCGTAATCGCAGCAAGTGTTGCGCTATCACTATAGCGCACTTGTGTTATTAGGGACCTACTTGATATGCGACGAAAGTACACCTTTTTTTTCGTCTCGACGAAGCTTTTATTCGAAAAATAAAGGGCATTTTGAGGGAGCTTTCCAGTGTGAAATTTTCAAAAAATCGATTTTTTTTTTTTTGCTTTATCGAATAGTATACACCCTTCCGAATATTCCCTGAAATTTTCATGCCGAAATTCAGATTATTTCGGTTACTGTACAGCATTTCTTGGAAGAAAAGAAGGCAACGGAGCGCTACAGCTACAGCGAAACTTTGAACGCGTTTTTCTCGAAACAGCATTTTTCAAAACGGTGTCCAACTTGGAGGGCAGAGTTTTAAAGCTATCGAGTTGAATTTTTTACACAATATTCTTAACGTCATTGTTTATCGTGCTATGGAAGCTTTTTTTTTTTGACATCTTCCTATTTTTTTGTAAAAAAACTGCCAAAAAAAATGCTAAAATCGATACTTTTTGTTCAAACCGGCGCCATTTTTGCAAAAAAAAAAAAAAAAAGCCTCCATTGGCTTTCGTGCTAACGAAAGCCAATTATATACCGATCAATAATCTTTTTGTGTTTTTTGTTTCAGATCAAAATTGTGACCCCCAACGTGGACACCACATCCAAGTGCATTTTCTGCAACAATTGTTTCATCATTTTTATAGATATTAATTAATAAATAAATCGATCTTTAAAAAATTGTTTTGTATTCTTCAATACCCAATTAATATACAAAAAAAAAACCAGACCGATTAGATTATTTTTTCTTTAAAAAAAAAAATCGCGAAAACAGCGATTTTTCGGGCTGTCACACTGGAAAGCTCCCTTAAAGGCACATGACTTCGACGATCGTCCTCAGAACAGCCGGAGCTGGTGATAGCCAATATTGCAGTGTTGTAACGTGTTCAAAATGTTCTTACCCACATGAAGGGTGCTTTGAGAAAGGATATCGAAAAGCCACAAATCCTAATCACCCCTATGTATGTTCTACGAGCTTTTCTATTTGTCTATTTCGGTTGTTTATTTCGCGACACGTAAAGAAAGTTTTGAAGAACCGTTTCGTATTCGGAATTTAATAATCACCATTTAGCTGCATTAAAAATGGAATTATGATTTCTTTTTCAGGCTGCTTAATTTTTCTGGCTATACAATAATTATCCGAAAAATTTGTATTTTAAAAATTTTTATTTTCCTCAGTCGCAGAGTCTTCGCTTTAGGCACTTAAAAAACACATGGCCACCTAATAATTTCCTCCTATACATACATACATACATACATACATACATACATATATAT
Source organism: Ophion costatus (assembly GCA_951751655.1). NCBI lineage: Eukaryota > Metazoa > Arthropoda > Insecta > Hymenoptera > Ichneumonidae > Ophion > Ophion costatus. The sequence goes on along the minus strand of OX632362.1, from coordinate 38,686,998 downwards.
ATATATATATATATGAGTATTTTTTCATAATTGTTATTTACTCTTTCCATTCTACATATCACTTATATCCAATACTTATATAAATATGTACCGTATGCGAGTCCTACATATACAAGTATAGATCCTCGGCGAGTAAAAGAGTGTTTCGGAGGGCCTTGTACTCGTGCTCGACACAATGGGCCCGTGGCATGGGGCCGTCCCTCCAGCGCCCGCGCGTTTCACTCGTGTTCGGGGCAAACCGATCCAAAAGAGAGAGAAAGAGAGAGAGAGAGAGAGAGAGAGAGAGAGAGAGAGAGAGAGAGAGAGAGAGAGAGAGAGAGAGAGAGAGAGAGAGAGAGAGAGAGAGAGAGAGAGAGAGAGAGAGAGAGAGAGAGAGAGAGAGAGAGAGAGAGAGAGAGAGAGAGAGAGAGAGGGAGAGGGAGAGAGGGAGGGAAAGGACGTGTACACGTGCATAGTACGTACGAAGTTCGTGAAAAGGAAAGGCAGAAGGATGAGTGTTGCGCGAGGCCTCAAGAAGGAGGAAGAAGACAATGAGAGGGAGAGAGCAAGAGAGAAAGCGGAGAAGGAACGTCGGCTAAGCCGGCTGCGGCTTGGGACGCGTGGGAAAATCGAGCACGTGCGAAACCTCGGGGCCTTCTTACAAGGCGCCTTCTTTTCCCCACCCCCATGTAACAATCGCGCCGTCTCAGATCTCTCGATCGCCCTTTTCTGTCTCACCCCCTCTCTCTCTCTCTCTCTCTCTCGCTCCTCTTTATTATCTACATCCCTCTACTGCTCTCTTTCTTTTGCACGCCGGTTTCGTTCTCTCCTTGGTGTGTCGCCCTCTCTCTCTCTCTCTCTCTCTCTCTCTCTCTCTCTCTCTCTCTCTCTCTCTCTCTCTCTCTCTCTGGGCTGGCTTTATTTTCCTAGATTTCTAGATTTCTAGATTCTAGATTTATTTTACATTATATTTACTGTTTTACCTCATATTTCTGTATTTACCACTGTTAGTACTATTATTACCTCATTATTATTACTATTATTTTTATTGTTATTACTGTTAGCGAATATTATTATATCACATTATAATTTATTATGATTATTATTATTTATGTATTCAATGTACATGTATTTATCATTCTTTGCCTCAAGGTGTTACCAGGGCATAATAAAATCAATCAATCAATCTCTCTCTCTCTCTCTCTCTCTCTCTCTCTCTCTCTCTCTCTCTCTCTCTCTCTCTCTCTCTCTCTCTCTCTCTCTCTCTCTCACTAACGCAAGAGTATCCCTGCGTACCTCTATCCGTACACTATACTTTAGTAACACATATTTTCCTCGTTTAGTCTATTTTATTTTAATTAAGTTTAGTTCCTAGTTCTACTACCACCATTACCATCATTATATCAACCATTGTTACCATTATTATTATTATTGTTATTATAATAATTATTATTATTAATTTCATAACCATTTATATTATGTTTAATCCTCACATTTAACAAAACGATTTAACAAACTGTACATACTATGTGTCGTATTGCCTCAAGGTTCCAAACCAAGGCATAAATATATATATTAATCAATCAATCAATCAATCAATCTCTCTCTCTCTCTCTCTCTCTCTCTCTCTATATATATATATATATATATATATATATATATATATATATATATATATATATATACATGGAAAAATATGAATTTGCAGACATACTCAACCTCATACTCAGCGTTATGTAAACCCAAATGTCTTAAAACTCACCTTCCGATAAATGTAGCCATGCTTACATAAAGGTAATCTCAAAGATCGTCCCGAAAATCAACAACCCGCTTGAAAAAATGTCACGGACCGTCCTCCAACCTGCCGGATTGTCTGATAGGCAACACAGTGTTAATATGGGCGGTTTGAAACGTCAAAATATATATATATGAGGTATTCCACGTGATTCCATTGACCATTAAGGACACCCTGATTTTTTTTACATTTTTCGAAACAACCCTTAGTCAAAAAAAAAAATCCGAAAAAAACGTCCCGATTTTAAAATCCGAAAAAATTCCCAAAAATGCGTGATTATATGAAAAATGTTCAAGCTGTCACCCGCGGTGAAAGTATGATTTTCTTCTGTGCTGAAGACGACTTCAATTGAAATGAATACCAGAACTCTTTGACTGCTAACGAGAAAATCATACGTCCACTGCGGGTAATAGCCTGAAATTTTTTACATATAATCACGCATTTTTGGGAATTTTTCAGATATTTCAACCGGCGCGTTTTTTCGAAAAAAAAACAACTTTTTTTGACCAAGGGTTGTTTCGAAAAATGTGAAAAAATTCAGAGTGTCTTTTGGAGTCAATGGAATCAGATTTTTTTAAATTGATTCACGGATTCCCGTGGAATACTTCATATACACGTTTGTGTGTGTGTGTGGGCGCGCGCGCGTGCGTGCGGAGAAGTAAAAAAAGGATAACCAGAGAAATAACAGTGCCTTGCTTGTGCTTCGCCAAACCATTTCGTAGCTAATCACGATATGCCCGAAACTAGGAGTTTGCGGACTCCGTACCAAAAGAGGAAAAAAATCCGACAAGAGAAGGACGCAACACATTTCCGTTGGGCTAAAGTTGCCTCGTTGCTTTCTCGGAAGTTTCCGCAAATCGTTTTGACCCAAATTCGAAAGTACGCAGAGCCTAATTCCCTCAAGAATCTCCAATAAATTGATTTGAAGAATTCCGAAGTATAACCAATCTCACTTTGTTTCTTTCGAAACGTCGTTTTTTGGTTCAAATTCCGGATGCATCGTACATTTCGACGACCGAAAGATTGCGACCAATCCGATTGCTGCTTATAGACGTGTACGTAAAAATCGTCAATCGCGTTCGTCGGTACTCGGGAAATCAAATATTCACGTACAGACACGACGAGGAAAAAGACTTGGAAAACGACAGCACCCAAGATTCACCGCATCGTCATGCGCGTCAAGGCTCGCTCTTTAGCTTCAATTGCCTTGAGCTCCCACTCGCAACTTTTTCGTCTCACTTTCGAGAGAACTGTAAAGTTACCAATCATCGCGGGGTATGTTTAACGCGGCACCAACATCGCGGTACGAAACGAAGATTAGCGGCTGAAAAGCAATTGCAGGCAAATTGGGCCAATTTGCCGGATGACGTCGAAGTGTAATCCGATGATTGTTCGAGCCACTATACATAAACTGCATATATATGTGTGTGTGTATCTGTAGGCATATACGCATCCTTTGTATAAATGGAGAGAAGTAGAAGAAACGGATTAAGGCGCTCCGATGACGACGTCCTGGCGAGACTCGTTGATAATGAGGGTGTACGTTTATAGAGAGGCACAAATGTGGCTATCCACAAAACCGTGGGACTTTTACTGAACTGAAATTCCAGCATATAGTAGGACATGATCTACAGGACAGTTGCAGGATTATCCATCCATATATATATAGATATAATATTATATATATATATATATAATGTTCCCCGCAAATTTCAAGTTTTTCAAATTTCATCGCATCGTAATTGACAGACCTTGTAGGCTTATACGTCGACGCCTGTTTGAACGCTCTCGCAGCGTCGTTCGAAACTTTCAACAAATTCTTCTCGAAAATTCGTTTCCTAAGATGGCGAGCAAAATATCTTAAAAAAAAAAACTACTGCACTGAAATTACAACTTTCTGAAATTTTCGACATTTTAAAAGAAATCTCACAAACGAGCTGCTTCTGACTGCTAGAACTAGGCCGAGCACGTTAAACTCGTTTTTATCGTCGAACATCGCACTTCCTTTTCCCTACAGCCTGCTGTTGCATAATTCTCAGAGTTCCAAAAACCTATCCGGTCGTACGAAAGTTTATGAGTTGTGCTAAAAGTACAATTTTTATGTTTTATTTCAGACTACCCTGGTCGTCGAAACCACCTACTCCAATTGGCCATCCAGCACCGGCGGCGGTTCGTTAAAATAATAATAACTACATTGTTTATTAATATTTTCCAATAGAAAAAAACAGTGAAGCTTGGTAGGAGTACGTGTCAATTGTGTGAAAAATTCCGACCTCGTCATCCCGCTACGCTCATCAGAAAAAAAATATTGTAAACCGACCTGTTTTCTGGGCCCCAGACTTACGCAGCCCGTTGACTACATGCATGTCAGACGTACTTGGGTCTCGACAATGACCATAAATTCGCCAAAACCCAAGGCCCGAAGTATCGACCCAGCCGGGATTTTTCCGGCTCCGATTACCGCCCGATTTTGCTATGAGGAACCTCTTAAGGGGACTTACGGGAAGAGAAATGTGTTTATCCAAAATATTGCCACAGCGATCGTACGTCAAAGTGCGTATCACACGTGGTGTATGCTCTTCTAGTTTACCGTTGCTCAATCATCGGCGAAACGCGCATTCAACACTTGTATCAAGAAAGAAACGAGGGCCTTCGTTGACGTCAGAAATGTACGTCAAAAATATGGAATACACTCGACTAGGATAGTGAAGATAACAGGGATAGAAAAGAACTGACATTAACGTACACATGTTTAAGATCCACGACATATGTGTGTATATATATATATATATATATATATATATATATATATATATATATATTTATAAAACGGTACTTGTCGGGACCGAATGTACATATTTCAACAAACGTATACTTAGATGTACAATAGCATTTATAAGTGTACAAAAGTATCCGCATTGACATGTACATCCGAATAAGGGTAATAAAATCGGTTTCAAAGTTTATATGTAAAACGGTTAATAGTAGGACCAATTTTTATACGTACTGTTACTTGGTGGGTCCAGGAATATTGCAAGAAAATGAGTGGGTTCATGCTGAAATAGTTGGATGCACTTGGCAAATGTGAAACGTTTATTAATTAATATTATTGAATATTAGCGAAAACAATAAGATTTTCTTTTCCGACGTTAAATATTATTATTATTAATTTATTATTTCAAGTAATTAATTGTCCCTAACTATTTGAAATAAACAACAAAAATACTTAAATGCCCGGTATCGAATGAAATAATTTAAAAAAATAATTTGAAAATTTCAATTTCGTGGAAAGGAGCATTTTACGAAAAATTCATCCGGGTCACAAAGACCCACTGCACGCTTTTTCATCTCACATCAGGGTCACAAAGATCCGCTGCAGACTTTTTTCGTCTCAGGTATTGGGATGATAAAATCGGTCTTTCACACACAGATAATACATAGTCTCGAAATGTCACCGGTTATTTCTTATTGCAAAATATATATATATACAACCTAATTATTGTTATTTCATCTCAAGGCTGTAGCCCCCGCTGGGCTTAGTCGCGTACATGATTCCGGTAAGTGGATTCATCTGAAGTAAAAAATGGAAAAATATACATTTAATACAATGTTAAAGCTACAAACTCACAGGATATTTTTTCAAAATTTTGAAAATGGCCTAAATTGCACTGTTTTTAAAGAAAAAGTCAATTGTCGACCAAAAATAACGACTTTGAACGTTTATTAATAAATGAAGAAACATATGGAACAATCATCCGGTCAGACGATTAAATATGTTATAAAATATGTCCAATCCAAATTGGAAGTAAATCGGACGGTTAGATTTTGAGATATGATGTACGCCAAATTGCAAAGTATACTTTCGAGATAAACGCAAGAAAAGAAAACGTACTAAATCCACTTTTTCCGTATACAGTTTTCGTATAAATGTTTAGGACTGCTCATTATTTTCGGTGCTTAAGGAAGTGCTTGCCCGTATCCGAAACCATAAGGATGGTTTCGGATACGGGCAATACGAATAGGACTTTTATTTTGTTCTAGAATCGTTTATGCGTTATAAACAATTTAATTATTACAATGACGATTGTGACCAAAAAGTACATTTTGTAGAAGAAAGTTTGAAACAAAATATGTTTCTTTTTTAATTGAGTATAAAAAAGGTCTCGTTTTTTTTTCTAGCTCCATTAGTATAATGGAAATATGAACGAGGAACATTTTTGTGAGAACGACGGAACGATGAGTGAAAGGTAATGCGATTAATTTTCGCCACATATCTCCATTACTAACAGAGCTGAAATTAAACATATTTTTAAACATTTCTATCTATTAAGTGCATTCTTTCGTCCCAATTGTTATTTGAAAAATTTAATCGCAAGAAAGTGCCTTTAATCGTTCGCAAATCACATTTATTTTTCATGCCTCCAGTCTGCGATTCCTGCACCCTGTAACAATCGAACAGCCGGATTGGACAAATTCATATCAATGCCCTTAGAAACCATACATTGTACCGGGCAGCTCTAGAACCGTATGGCAACGGGACGTTCTGACCTGCTCCACTAAAATCGTCATAACTCGGTCAATTTTTCAAAGTCAAGACTATGCAATAAGAAAATAAAATAAACCAAAAATCGATTTTTTTAAATTCCAACGTTATGCATATCCCCGGACGTACTGATGAAACAAGCTCTGTTGCGATCGTGCAACTTGTGGTCCTGATCTGCACCTCTAGGGAAAAAATTGATACTGTACGACCGCGTGTAATGGTATATATCGGTACCTATCTAGTTTCGTAATGGATAATACGAGGACCGAACGAGTTGTGGTCCTGAAATATACCTTTACGAAACAGAACAGTTTGACAGTGTACGTCCGCGTGTAATGGCTTATATTGGTACCGTTCTCGTTTCGTATTGAATAATATGAGGACCGACGGGGTTGTGGTCCTGAAATATACCTTTACGAAAAATAATTTGTTGATGCTGTACGTCCGCGTGTAATGGTATATGTCGGTACCGGCTCTATTCCCTAATGGATGATACGGGGACCAGGCAGATGATTGTAAGATTTGTGGTTCCAGCATGCACCTTTACGCGAAAGAATAATTTCGACGTGTACATATACGCGTAATGGTACAAAACGGTACCATTTGAAATGTCGTATAGGTCAATAGGGGGACAATGGAGTCCACTGAAATGACTGGTACGACTTCGTACGACTTCACGTCGATCCATCGAAACTTTTTTTTTCCTATAAAGGTGCATTTTGCTCACACGTGGGGGTCTTAACGAGTGCTATGGTCTTGGCTTTGCAGTTTCAAGAAACTCCCATCATACTTTTATTCAATCTTTGGAATGTTTATCGAATATTTGTGTACCCTTTCAGCGAAGAACTTATAAATTTTGAAAAAAAAAAGAGGGAAATACGTGAAAATGGCAAAAAAATGAATTTTTTTCTTACAAAGTAATGAAGCTTCTGATTTTTTAAATCCACAGACTTAATTGACAATGAAACGGCAAAAACGAAGAAAAATGACGTTCGAAGAAAATAGTGATGCGTTTATTAGAGCACCAATTCTAAATGTCCAGCTTTGAAACATTAACCGGGTCAGCCCATATGACAGCTGTTGTTTTTGCTTTTTTGGGATGTTTTATGAATCATCATACACACTATATTTAAACTTTTACCACAATTTTTTGACATCTTTACAGTCCCTCAGAATTTTATCAAACAAAAATAATGACTTTAATGAATAATAAATGTATATTCGGCACTGAGTGGATAACGTTGTGGAAAAATGTATTAGTTACTCTAATACAGTCCTCGATAGGAAAACATTATTAGCCATTGAGTACAGACAGAAGATAATAGATAGTTTTAATTTGAATATTATACTAAGCCTCGGAACAAAATATTGAGTCACGGCTCACCCAGCAATCAAGTTACTTATTGTCGTGAAACGTACTTTTTGGAAACAGAACTGTTCGATTGCGTACGTTCGCGTGTTATGGGATATACTGGTATTCCGAAGTTTTGTGATGGATAATTTAGGGTCCAAACGGATATTCGTAAACAGATTGCGTTCCCAAAATGCACTCTTGTAGTGGAAATAATTGCTATGTATATATCTACGTGTAATGGTACAAAGTAGTACCAATCATTTGAAGAGAGTCCAATGTCCCCATATTGACCGATACGACATTCCAATGGTACCGTTTTGTACCATTACGCGGAGATGTACATGTCGAAACTATTCTTACTCCTAAAGGTGCATACTGGAACCATAAACATAGAATCATCCGCCTGGTCCCCCTATCATCCATTAGGACATAGAGTTGGTACCGACATATACCATTACACGCGGACGTACACTATCAAGCTATTCTTTTTCGTAAAGGTATTTTTCAGGACCACAACCCGTTCGGTCCCCGTATTATCCATTAGGAAACGAGAACGGTACCGATATAAGCCATTACACGCGGACGTACACTGTCAAACTGTTCTGTTTCGTAAAGGTATATTTCAGGACCACAACTCGTTCGGTCCCCGTATTATCCATTACGAAACTAGAGAGGTACCGATATATACCATTACACGCTGTCGTACAGTATCCAATTTTTTTCCCCAGAGGTACAGATCAGGACCACAATTTGCACGATCGCGATCGAGAGCTTGTTTCATAAGTACATTCGGGGATGTGCTTAATCTTGGAATTTAAAAAAATCGATTGTTGGTTTATTTTATTTTCTTATTGCGTAGAGTCTTGACTTTGAATTGGTTCAAAAATGTTGTAAAAATTCCAAAAATTGCCCGAGCTATGACGTTTTTAGTGGAGCAGGTCAGAACGTCCCGTTGCGTTACAGCTCGGCTCTAACGCCGCGCGATACAATGTATGGTTTCTAAGGGCATTGACTTTGCACAACCAGGCTGTTTGATTGTTACGTGGTGCAGGAATCGCAGATTGAAGGTACGAAAAATAATTGTGATTTTCGAAAGATAAAAAGAATTTTCTTGCGATTAAATTTTTCAAATAGCAATCGGGACGAAAGAGTGCATTTCATAGATAGAAATTTTAAATAAAAAATGGTTAATTTGAGCTATATTTTATATTGGTAATGGAGATATAAGTGACGAAAATAAATCGCATTACCTCTTGCTCGTCGTTTTGTCCCTTGAAAGAGATCTTTTCATTGTCATTTAAAAAAGTAACAGATTTTGTTTCACACTTTTTTTCTACAGAATGTACTTTTTTGTCACATTCGTCATTGCAATAATTAAATTGTTTATATCCAAAAAAACGATTCTGGAACAAAATAAGTGTCCTATTCGTATTGCCCGTACCCGAAACCGTAAAGAATCACCGAAGATATTGAGCAGAATTAAACATTTATACGGAAAAGTGGATTTACTACGGTTTCTTCCCTTGCGTTTATCTCGAAAGCATACTTCGCAATTTTGCGTACGTCATATCTCAAAATCTAATCGTCCGATTTACTTTGGAATTTGGATTGGACATACTTTATATCATATTCAATCGACTGACCGGATGATTTTTTCATATGTTCCTTCGTTTATTAATAATAAACGTTCAAAGTCGTTATTTTGGGTCGACAATCGACCTTTTCTTTAAAAACAGTGGAATTTGGGTAATTTTGAAAATTTCGAAAAATATCCGGTAAATACCATTGTACTAAGAGTATATTTTTCAAATTTTTACTTTAGATGAATCCACTTACCGGAATCATTTACGCCACCGAACCGTGCGGAGGCTACAGCCCTGAGATGAAATACCAATGATTACGTTGTTTATATATATATTGCAATAAAATGATACTACGTTGCAATAAATGATTACGTTGTTTATATATAGATTGCAATAAAAAAACGGTGCCATGTCGAGACTATGTCCTATCTATGTGCGAAAGATCGACCTTACCATCCCAATACCTGAGACAAAAAAAATATATAGTATCGATCTGTTGTTTAACATCAAGGTTATGCATAGCCCTTAGTAATACGTCAATTGTACTGGGCTAATAATTTGATGAAAATATCAATATTATGACAATTTGAAAAAGAATACGCGCATTGGGTTTCCGCGGTCGGTGTAACTGATCTATTATTTTAAATGGATACATTTTAAATAGGTAGATAAAAGAGGATTGAATAAATAAACTATATCTCATGTTAATCTATTATTTTCTTTCCCACGATGCTTGTTTTGGGTATTATTTTGTATTCAGAATGAACCCTACGTCGATACAGTGGGTCATTGTGACGCGGATGGATTTTTAGTGAAATGCTTACTTTCACGAAATTGAAATTTTCAAAATATTTTTCAAAATTATTTCATTTGATATTTTCCTAATTTCAGTTACACAAACATATCGATATTTTCAAAGTGGTTCCCTGATTATTTTCAATAAAAACCCACTGAAGGCTTGTTTATGCCAGGTGAATGAAGTACTATCCGAATACTCTATCTACCTTTCCAAATTCACGAAGCGAATGAAAATCGTAGCCAAATATAACTGTTTCAACGAAGGGTTAAAAACCTATCATATTAATTGTATTCATATTTTTTAAAAGTAACATTATAATTAATATTATTTGAGAATGTTTCTGAACTTTTTCTGTTCAGTGAACAACAATTCAAAAATTAAATTATCAAGTAACGCAATGAATTTTATGATTTCCGCGAACATTGTTAAAATTTTATTATCATTCGCGTACTACATGCTGCCTTCGCCTATTTTCATTTATGCTTTCAGCCAAAGTTCGTGCATTTGCCTCTATGTCTTTTACCGGGCCGTGGTCCCCATAAATACCTTTCATCCACACATGCAAGGTCCTACTAATAACCGTTAAACGAAATTGGGACCGGTCCCCGCATCATCCGTTTAATCTAAAAAAATACCGGGTCCGTCCCCGTATGTGACAAATGTCCCGGTATGTACCGCTGGGGGTCGATTTTGGTACCGATAAGTACCGTTTTATAAATATATATATATATATATATATATATATATATATATATATATATATATATATATATATATATATATATATATATACATACACATACACATACACGTATAAATTAAACATTGTATCTTGGTGCACACTCGAGGGTATCGAATGATGAAAAGCATCGACAATTCCCCCACAATTATTTCCCCGTCCCCACTCTCGTTCTTTTTCAAAAATATTAAGTTCTCAACACCAAACGTATTCCCACATTGCTTGAAAAAAAAATCTTCTGCTACCACAATCGATCGTCATAGCTGATTCAATTGTTACGTCTCGTATAGCAATTGAGACGAACAGTTGCGCCGATCACAATTGCTAGTCTCCATCGGAGTTACGTTTTCAGGCAATCATCAGCACATTCCGAACATCGTCGAAACGGGACGAAAATTCTTTCTCTTTTAACATTTTGGTTACGCGTGAAAATATTTTTTTCTAAATTCACGTTGCCGAACGTAGAACAATATTTTTTTTAATAATAAAAAAACGCAGTGTTTCTCGTTGACAAAAATATTTTTGCAGTATTATAAATATTTACATCTATTATTTAAAATTCAAATTAATAAACTTAAATACTAATATTGAAATTAGTAAATTGTCCGTTGTTTAAAGTCTTTTCGCAGTCCAAAATATTATAAAAATATTAATATCTATTACTTAACATTTTACTCGATAAATTTAAATATTAATATTTACATTGTAAATATATATAAATATTATAATATTTATATCACCACCATATTATAAATATGATAAATATATATATATATATATTATCGAATTTCCCGTTGCATCCCTACACGTCAAACGTGAACATAATCATTGTCATTTCCCCATTTTATTTTATTTTCACCTCGCTTCATTCACGTTTTTGGTGCTCCAATTTTTTTTACCCTAGCTTGATTGACTCCTTTGCGTGTTGAGTTTTGTCATTCGCACGATTATTCGGTTGGCCAATTATTTCGTTTTTGGTTACGTTCAACGGCGATACGTTATCACATCCTAATGAGATCCTATTCAAGTTCTCGTGAGAAGAGGGCTGTCACCGGTTCTTCGTTACGTCTCGGTCGTTCTTTAAGGGGTTACCCCCACCTGCGATTTTGAAAAAATCGATTTTTTTATTGCATTTTTTTGAAGTATAAGTATCTGAGAATGTCCTGAAAATTTCAAGTCGATCCGAACAAAATTGACTGAGATATGAGCGTTGAAAGAGAAGAATCCGTGAATTGAAGAACTGAAATTGAAACTTTAAACGCGTTTTTCTCAAAATGGCATTTCTGAAGTCGGTGACCAAGATTACTCGAACACTAATGAACCGATCTTCTTGAAATTTTGCAGGCTTATTTGATACATAAAAATGTAGTCTTTGATCGTTCGATTTTTTTTTCGAAAAAAAATAGCCGTTTTATAGCCAAAAAACGGCCGTTTTTTTCCGTTAAAATCGAACCATTAACTTTGACTGTCCGCCATTTTGTGAAAAATGAATATTTTTTAAAATCCTTCGATTAAAGACTAGTTTATACTTATATTTGACTAAATCCATCCGCATTTTTTTTTTCAGATGATCCACTTCGCCGCAATGTTGGTCACCGCAAACCGTGTATATAAAAACGTTATTTCATTGACGGCCATTTGCCACTAAACAATGTAATATTTTTCAATAAAAAAATTACTGAAAATTCTTCAAGATGTGTTTTTTAAGATGGTATATTGATCGATTGAAAAAGTTTTGTAGTTTTCTTTTAAAAAATTCATGAAAAAGGCTTTTTTTGCGCTACAAGTGGGGGTAACGCCTTAATTGCCTTGATGTAGAATAGAGTTACAATAAAGCTAATCGTTCGATTAGTGTGATAATCTCAATTAGTTTCCGCCTTCTAATCAACGAGCTTGTGTGTTTCGCGATAGAAAGTGTATTTGAGGCTCAAAAGGTATCGCAAATAACTTCCATGTTGTGTGTGTTCGTGTGTGAGTTACGTACAGGCGAAATGTTGGCGGCACGTGACAGGAGATCCTCAGTCGCAATGAGACAAGCGAACAAAGTGGAAAACCGCGACGTCGCACGTGCCCGAGCGAAGGCCACAAAATTCTATCGCTCGTGGCGCAAGCAGCAGCCGTGTGCTGAACACGCGTCCGCAGGACAGTTTTTTTCACTCCTCTAAGAGCGCCTTTGAAACTCGTGGTCGCGCGGCTGTCTCATTCCCGCGATAATAAGACGCAACGTGACACTTGCGGGCCTCTCTCTCTCTCTCTCTCTCTCTCTCTCTCGCGTTAATTATTGAGATAAGAGACTGTCCTGCCTAGCAAAGGAAGAGAGGAAGGAAGAAGATAAGCAATTTGAAAAACATGAAGGAAAATTCAACGGCGGGCACGTTGACCAGAAAAACGAGCCGCGAATTTCCTGCTGGTTGTTTTGTTCGATACGTGGGAAGCGAAGAATGAAGGGAGGGGGGATTATAATCGCGGTTTGTCAATGGGCTAGAAAGCACAATGGACTGAATTGCATATTTTTTTTTCAATCTATTAAAATTAAATTAATAAAAATTAAAATAAAGTTGAGAGGCAATTAAAAATATCAAAAAATGACGAAGCATTTTTTTAAGACTCAAAAGCGTCGGAAGAAGGATTAAAAAACGATCGTTTCAAATTGGGGATGGAGACGAGAAAATATTTTCAACCCTGACCCGTTCAAACACTATCGATAAATATTTGTGAAACATGCATGCCAAATTTGCGCTCTCCAATCAAGTCCATGTTGCAGTGTTGTTAATTTTTTTCCCGGATTTACTTGGGGCTCAATATACAAATAGAATAATATAGAATTAGAGAGAGAATGATATGGATATTATACAACGGCGAGTGCACTTGGCAATGAATTTAAAAAAAACGACTGAACGTGATTGCACGGTCGGAGTTTGCATCATGGGAATGCAAGAAAAACTCTTTTCTATATTCCTACCCACTCATTCTTACCAATCTGCAAAATTGCAGATTTAGATCGTAGATCTTTGGTTAAGCAGCATGAAAAACTGTTGAGGGATCTTCGTAGCTACGATTTATCAGAAAAAATTAGAGCAATTGAAAACGAATCATTTCCATTACATTTCAACGACGAAAACTTCGATCTCATTGCTATTTTGCAAAAAAACGTCAAAAGAATTCTGGACGAAGAAAAAAATGAGAAAAACGTCGAACTATTATTGTTGATCCTCGCGCGATTTGTCGCTGTGGTGACCGTGGATTAAAATCGTTCAAATATGACCCGGCCTCGTACGTCACGGTGCGGAAATCGATAGTATCTACGAGCACGTGCCACAAATTTATATATCTATATATATGTGTGTGAGGACAGTTTGAGAGACAGGAAGAATGCGGGGCGGAGAGGGGAGGCGCCGTACAATTAAAAGCCGCGAGGGGCGCGCACCTTGGGGTGCGGAAACATTTTTGAAGGGGGAGGACTGAGGCGGGCTGCATAAGGTAGTCGTGTTGAACAATCGCCGCGTGTGGTGCACACGTCAAGGGAACATGTGTGCTTTTGACACGCGTGTGTGTGTGCGCGCGCCTCCCGGTAGAAGAGAGAGAGAGAGAGAGAGAGAGAGAGAGAGAGGGCGAGCGTGCCAGGTGAACACGACTCCGTGGGAATGCATCCTTAGCATAATTGCAGTCAGCGCAGCGTATGTTGTACCCAGAAGAGAATGAACCCGAGAATGAACGGCGAGCTAAGCTCTGTCGCTCATTCTCTTCTCTCTCTTTCTTTCTCTTTATCTGTAGAATCCTTCTACAGATCGAATCACACTTGAAAGATTTCGTATTATTTTGGATGATTTTTTTGATAATTTTCTATTATTTTGTACGATTCTTTTATAACTTTATATGATTTATATGATTTTTTGTGGGTCTGTGTTATTTTCTACGATTTTTTTATAACTTAGTATGATTTTTTCATAATTTTGTATGGCTTCGCATGAGTCTGCATTATTCTCTATGATTTTTTTCATAACTTTACATAATTTTTTGGTTTTGTATGATTTTTTGATAACTGTTCAATTTTTTGATTTTGTATGATTTTTCAATAATTTTGTATGATTTTTTTTATAACTGTGCTCAATTTTTCGATTTTGTATGATTTTTTGGTTAATTCTGTACAATTTTTTCGACGTGTTTGAGTCTGAATTATTATATAAAGTTTCTCGATAACTTTATATAATTTTTTTATTTTGTATGATTTTAAAATAATTTTGTATGTGTATTCTTGTATACAGTTTTTTGGATAACGGTGTATGATTTTATATGAGTTTGTATTATTTCGAACAATTCCCTGATAACTTTGAATGATTTATATGATTTTTTATGGGTCTGTATTATTTTCTACGATTTTTTGATAACTCAGTATGATTTTTTCATAATTTTGGATGATTTTGCACGAGTCTGAATTGTTTTCTATGATTTTTTCATAATTTTACATAATTTTATGATGTTGTACGATTTTCCAATAATATTGTATGATTTTTTTAATAACTGTGGTCAATTTTTTTATTTTGTATAACTCTGTATAATTATTTCGACTTGTATGAGTCTGAATTATTCTGCAAACATTTTTGATAACTTTATATAATTTTTTGTTTTGCATGATTTTGTATGAGTTTGTATTATTTCGAACAGTTTCCTGATAGCTTTATATGATTTATATGATTTTTTATGGGTCTGTATTGTGTTCTACGATTTCTTGATATCTCAGTATGATTTTTTTCATAATTTCGTATGGATTTGCATGAGTCTGAATTAAATCTATGATTTTTTCATAACTTTACATAATTTTTTGATTTTGTATGATTTGTCAATAATTTTGTATGAATTTTTTGATAACTGTGTGCAATTTTTTGATTTCGCATGATTTTTTGGATAACTCTGTATAATTGTTTCGACTTGTATGAGTCTGAATTATTTTATACATTTTTTCGATAACTTTATATAATTATTTTTATTTTGTATGATTTTAAAATAATTTTGTATGATTTTGTACGAGTGTATTATTGTGTACCGTTTTTTTCGATAACTTTGTATGATTTTATATGAGTATGAATTATTTTTAACGATTCCCTGATCACTTTGTATGACTTTGTAAAACTGTGGCAGCGTTATGATCTTTCATAATGACATTTGGATAATCACTTTACATTTGATTAGTGCTGCACTCGTCTGTTGAGTATGATTGGTACTATTGTGCAGCACTCGTGACGACCGCTGCGGCTTGTTACGACTCGTATTCAGTTTCAGTTTGATTGTTACTTCAGTTATTATTTTTTCTTTCGCAACGTCATCTGGAAGAGAACTTAAATTGCAAAACTTAATTCGCCCTAAGCCCATGCTGCAGAGTAATAAATAAAATAAAATCAAAACACTGCCCCCCCCGCCCGAAGATCGTCTTCTATTGTCCTCCTTGATTTACAAACACCTTTTCTCTCTCCCCCCTCTCGCTGCCGTCATACCGCTCCTCATTGCCGCAAGCTTCACACCTGCACAACAATCACCGATCGACCACGAATCGATTACGTGTTATTTTCAACGATGAAAGAAAAAAAGAAAAAAATCTCGTCACAACAAAAATACGAATGCATACATATGCACATACACATACGAAACAAGTACACGGATAAAAAATCGTTTAGCCTCGAGCTACGAAAAATTAATGACTCCTTTCTCCCGCGAATCTCCGATTTTTAATTAATTCGGTTAGTCACCGATCTGATTGATCGCCTTGTGCTGCCCCCTTTCGCTCGCCGTTCTCCCACCTTCGGCCCAATTCTCGAGACCGCACCACCCGACGATCGTACCACATAGTCAAGGATATCCGGTTGGTTTCTCACGAAATGGAAGAACGAAAAAAAAAAAAAAAATAGAAAAAAAAAAAAATCTGCGGCACGCGCTATAATACGCATTTTTGCCGATAAAATCTCCCCCCCCCCTTCCGGCTCCGTACCGGATCGCCCCGTGGACTTGCTCAAGTTGCCAGGCTCCGTACCCTCTCACTTAACCCTCTCTCTCTCACACACACACACACACACACACACACACACACACACACACACACACACACACACACACACACACACACACACACACACACACACACACACACACACACACACACACACGAACCCAATCAATCGACGCGTGTGAACGAATGTACCGCCGTTTTCTCTTCCGGGGCGTGGGGAAGTTCGGTCACAAGGGTTGATACTTGTCGGCGGGGATCCCCGCGGCCTGGGGGGACCGAGGGGAAACTTTATAGGTGCCGAACATGAGGAAGTGGAGGGCCGAGGGTGATGGGAACTCGGCCTTGCTAGGGGGTCGAAAGGGCTGGGGGGGGGGGGGGTAAACGCGGTGAGATTGTAGAGAATGTTTGTACCACGTGCGCACTCGCGGGGGGGGGGCAGTCACAGACGGGGCGGCATGTGTGTCGCTATAGCCACGATGCATTGGGAATATGATTCGGTGTGGAAGCGTGACGGCACGAGCCATGAGAACTTGTAGGCATATGTTGCGAAAGAGATCGGAACAGCTGATGACTAATACGGCTATGTTACTTTTTGGTATATGTATATATATATATATATAACTACATCCTAACTACACCGACATATATGGGTTTATATATATGTGTGTGTAGATAATAGTAAAAAGCATCAAAAATACAATACATAGATTATGATCTTACTACTAGATACTGTACTTACTGTTGTGCGGTTAATCCGTGTCTAATAAATAATATATAATAAATATACAAATTGTAAAAGTTGCGTAAGTATGAAATGTTACTAAGATTGTTGTTATTATTGGGGCTGGGTTGAAATGTCGTACTTTGAATGCTTCGACGGTTTAAAATTCCTAATAATAATATTCCGAAACTCCAAGATTCGTCAGGATGATGCCAGCTAAAGTCTACCCAATTGATTGTAAATGATGCAGAACGTATAACATTGTCTAGACAAATTTCAAAATTGACGTAAAATCAATTTTTAATGGAAAAAGACACTCTCGAAATAATTCGTCGATTTATTAAAAATTTTGAAGTTTTAAAAACTTCCATAGTCGAATTGTTTTGACGGTGTTCAGATTTTCGGAGTTTTGGTCTGTCCGGTAAAATTCTCTCGGAGTTTTCAGCTTTCGGGGTAGTAAGTATTCTTTCGGAGTTTTGAGCCTTCTGATGATTCATAATTCGGAATTTCAACCCAGCCCCGTATTATTATTATTATTAACATTATTATTATTATGTATTTTTTATCATACGAAAAAAGATCAAAGATTATATTTTGATTGTGTCATGAACCGTCATGAATCCTTTGATACTTCCACCTGAAGAAAAGAAATCATTTTTCTGATTTCATTATTTTAATATTTAGTCACCGCTTATGGGATCGAAGTTTGCATCGTTGGAATGCAATGGAAATTATTACCTTTCAATCGCTCGAATTCCTTTTCGCAAATGTTCGTCACGAAGATTCCTCACTCATTTTTCGTGTTGCTGATTTAGAGATTCTAGAATTTAAATCTGAAGAAAATAGTTTGGAGAATGCCAACAATCGGAGAATGAAAATATAAAAACGAAATGTCGTTGCAACGAAGCAAATTTCAAGAGCATCGCTTCTTTTGACAAAAGAAATCTTTTAAATCGCTCGCGCCTTTGTACTCATTTTTCTGCTATAGTTAGGTACTTGGGGTACATATATACACATGCATCCATATTTATTCTCAATTCGTCTGCAATGTTCTTATTTAGTTGACATACTCTCTCTCTCTCTCTCTCTCTCTCTCTCTCTCTCTCTCTCTCTCTCACACACACACACACACACACACACACACACACACACACACACACACACACACACACACACACACACACACACACACACACACACACACACACACACACACACACACACACACACCCATTTATGTGAAAAAATTCATGAAAGACATGCCCACAAAAGATTGCAAACCAACGACGCCAGAGTATGCGCGGGCAGCGTTTTATTTTTATGGACCGCCGCTCACAAACGATCGACGCTCGTTTATTGTCTCCAGTCTCGCTGGCTTAGCCGGACGTAATTGCACATTAATATGCAATTCGGAGGATACGTATGTCACGTGGCGGCGTCTCGAAGCACGTGGCGAGAATTTTTTTTCTCGTAGTATTCTTATGGACACGCACACACACGCGCACACGCACACACACACACACACAAACACATGAGGGGAAGGTGATTTTAAAGACATCCGACTTCGACGATCGTCCTCAGACGAGCCGGAGTTGCTGATAGATAATATTGCCGTGATGTTATGTGCTCAAAATGTCCTTTACCCATTTAGAGGGTGATTCGAGAAGTGACATCGAAAAGTCGCAAATCCTAATCACCCCCATGTATGTTCTACGAGCTTTTTCATTTGTCGAGAAAAAATGGTCTTGAAGTTTGCATCATTGGAATGCAACGAGAATTCCTCTAGATTTTTTCATTTTTATTTACGTCTACAAGCTTTTGTGCAGCTTTTGGTTATACGTTTTTAGTAAAGATTCTCAATAACGTTCGAGTGTATGTCGTAGCCTAAATGTGCTAAAAAACCGGAATACGAATAAAAAAATCGTTGTATTTCGATTATGCAAACTTCATCACCATAAAAGGAAAAAAGGATCTTTAAATGATTCTCTGTTGTGTATGTATACTTACCTCGCGATTTTTTAAATTTGTGTTGTCGTAATGAGGTGAGCGATAAGTAAATGATCAAATAAGTACTAAAGTTGACGCCTCAGGTTTTTATCGAAAGTTCAAAAAATAGGTGTGAAACTGTAGGTCACCAAAGTTGAGATGATTAAAAAAAAATCTATATGCTAGACTAAATGACCCCCAATCGCTTTAAAAAACACTTGTCGGAAAAAAGTACATATACAGAAGAGAAAGTAAAACATATGCAACAGAAAAACTCGATAAACGAATCAAATAATCTTTTGATTCTCTTTCTCTTTTCTCGTAAAGTAAAAGGGGTCGCAGAATATGCATGAGGGTGACTCGATGGGGTTGAAGCTTGTACCGTTGGAATGGAACGAAATCTCTGGTTAATTTCTCACTTTTTAATTTCTCATTATTATCCAAAATCACATTTTGTAAATGTAGGTTGCAGACCGCGAAATAGGAATTCGAAAAAAATGTTTTCGTGATTTTCGTAGCTCAAATTTGCCAAAGGAAATTTGAAAATGGAAAAAAATTAATGATGCCTTCATTCCAACGATGCAAACTTCAACGTCGTGTGATTCGGATATAGGTATCGATACGAGACGTCTGGACTTTTACTTTTCGACGTCACTTTGCGGGACATAGAGAAATTGATCTCAATTCTTGACATCGTGTATCTTTTCACGGTACATTGTCTACCTCGACATGTGTATACGTGCGCACGTATGCACGGCACGTGTCACAAAATTGACTCCGTAATGCAAACGTGTGTTAGGCCGCCCCAGGGCACAGCGCATTAATCGTTGCGTGGCACACTCGCGAAACGTGACACACTTGATTCTCGAGCGATGCATAATGCGCACACGTACACCAACGCCCATTATCATCATAATCTACATTATTGGTCTCGTAATATTTAAGACGGAGTGCGCCGCGTGCACGTGCGTCGAGCCGTGAGCAACTTGCCGCGCAACGGATTGTTCTTCTCTCGATTAAAGCCCCGACGTACATACGGAAATCATTGTGGTGCAAAAAAACCGGCGAATAATCAACGGAAGTCAGACGCGTAGTTGCGAGGGGCCGTTCACTATCAAATGAGGTGCGGAAGGGATTTCTCTGTGAAGTCGATTTCACGTGATTTTTCTGATTTCATAAATGATTCGAGCTATTTTTAAAGTCATGTGATTTCACGTAATTTCAGTTGACTTCAATTGATTTCATTTGATTTCATCAACTCGGTTTCAGGCGATTGCTGAAATCATTGGAGGGAGAAAAAACGTCCTAAAATGGTTAAATTTCTTTTTTATTGACTAATCTTGTGACTCAAATTTGAATTAAGAATTTTTTTAAATGAAAAATGTGATTAAAAAAGACACAGATATAGATATTAAAAGAAATGTTAATTTTTTTTCATACATAGTAATGTCAATTGACTTGTGTATTGACTGTATGAACTGGCGAATTTTTTAAATGAAAAATATGTTTAAAAAAGACACAGATATAGATATTAAAAGAAACATAAAATTTGTTTCATACAGAGTCATGTCAATTGACTTGTCAATTGACTGTATGAACTGGCGAGGACACTGGCGTTGAGCCGCAGACTCACCGCTCGAACGCACGGACAATGGACTATGCTATGAAAAATCATAATAAAATTTCTTTGTTTCGAGAATCCGATGATTTCTTGCGATTTCCTGGATTAAGTAGTTCCATGCTGATTTCAGACGACTTCAAAAAATGTAAACCCGATTTCGGGGGATTTTAACCACATTCGGATAATGTTGATTTAGTAAGACGATTCGCGATTTAAGGCGATTTCTTGTGATTTTGCAATCGATTTCGGACAGAAGTGCTTCAATGATTTCACACGTGAATAGCCCCTCGCGTAGTTGGCTCCGAACGATGCACAAGCGGTGCACGCTTTTCCGGAATTATTTCGATCGTTTTTTTTTTCACGATTTTTTTTGCGCAGCAATTTTGAAGGATGTGCATCAAGTAGCGGGACGGGGAGTAGAAAATCACGCTGCTGTATAATCTGCGGGAGGAAAGCGAGCGGGGTGGAGGGAGGGACTATCACTGGCCCTTCGAGATGCGGGGGGGGGGGGGGGAGGGGGAGAGAGAGAGAGAGAATGAGAAGCGGAGGGAACTATATAATTTTCTTAAGGCGATGTTGGTGCGCTTCCAGGAGCTTGAGCAAAATGAGCCGAGCAGCACATACGTGCGTGGCAAAGGGTTATTTGTATATACATATATGTATAAATATATGTGGAATCTCTGCATGGCCGGGAAAAAAACGGCCAAGAGGAACGGTGGGAAAAAATACCACACATATATTTTATACAAAACACTCTGGCCCGCTTCGACCGGCAGAAAAGCAACGAAAAAAGAGGCTCCGCGGTACCCACGAATTTCGGAAGAGCTGGTTTTACGCGATCATTACAATCTCGTGGTAGCTCGAACCTTCGAATAAAATAAGAAAGCAACAGGGCGGAGAAGAAGCCAAAAAAAAACCAAAGTTGAATTTCGAAATAATGGATTTTGCCAACGAGGGATCGTTATCTCGACAATTTGGTACGATATTTCGGAGGTTCGCGAACGATGAAATGCATGAAACAGTAATTATCGATCGGCCAGACAATTGCTGAGAATTCAACAAACTTTCACACGTCTTTGTGTCTCTGCTTTTCTTTTGTTCTCTCTACGGGACAGAGCTTGGAAACAGATAATAATTGTTTTACAAATTTTCGTCAGCAATTTTCAATACGATGAAATTTTATATTGCTATTGTTAGCAATATAAAATATAATATAATATTAATAAGTTTTGAGGTACGTTAATGTGAGATTGTTAACATGCTGAATTATATTATCATCAGCATAATATTAGTAATTAAATAATAATGGAAACAACGCCTACAACCATGATGTTAATATTGGTAATAGTGACAATGAATGTTACGATAATAATAAATAATATAATCGTAAACTCATAACGTAATGTCAAATATAATACTTATGTAAGATTAATTAATACTTCATAGAAATATGCAGTGACAATTATGAGGTGGCCATGTGATACTTAAGGGGTTGTCCTATTGTGAAAATGACGAACGCTCGTTCGTCGCTCGAGGCAACTCAAATTGAAGAGGAGGGTCCAACGTATGGTGCGGGAATCGCAGACTAAACAAGGATGGATCTGCTGGTGGAATTTTAAGGGAGCTTTCCAGTGTGAAATTTTCAAAAAATCGATTTTTTTTTTTTTTGCTTTATCGAATAGTATACACTCTTCCGAATATTCCCTGAAATTTTCATGCCGAAATTCAGATTATTTCGGTTACTGTACAGCATTTCTTGGCAGAAGGCAACGGAGCGCTACAGCTACAGCGAAACTTTGAACGCATTTTTCTCGAAACAGCATTTTTCAAAACGGTGTCCAACTTGGAGGGCAGAGTTTTAAAGCTATCGAGTTGAATTTTTTACACAATATTCTTAACGTCATTGTTTATCGTGCTATGGAAGCTTTTTTTTTTGACATCTTCCTATTTTTTTGTAAAAAAAACTGCCAAAAAAAATGCTAAAATCGATACTTTTTGTTCAAACCGGCGCCATTTTTGCAAAAAAAGAAAAAAAAAAGCCTCCATAGCACGAAAGCCAATTATATACCGATCAATAATCTTTTTGTGTTTTTTGTTTCAGATCAAAATTGTGACCCCCAACGTGGACACCACATCCAAGTGCATTTTCTGCAACAATTGTTTCATCATTTTTATAGATATTAATTAATAAATAAATCGATCTTTAAAAAATTGTTTTGTATTCTTCAATACCCAATTAATATACAAAAAAAAAACCAGACCGATTAGATTATTTTTTCTTTAAAAAAAAAAATCGCGAAAAACAGCGATTTTTCGGGCTGTCACACTGGAAAGCTTCCTTAAACGCTTTTATCTCGGAAATACGTTTTTCGAAACGGTGTACACGATTTCTCGGCATCTAATTAACGGATTGACTTGAAATTTGGTACACTCATTAAGTGTCATGGTGCTTTAGTCTTGACGGACGTATTGAATCTTAACCCTCTTTTTTCATTAGGTATTAACAATAATGATGTCATTTTTTCTCGAAAGATCGGAAAAAAATGAAAATATTTTTTTTTGTTCAACGAAACCCGATGGAAAAAGTAAAAGCTCGGTCAAGTCTTAGCCTATGTTATCTATTTCAAGAAAAAAAAACTCGTTTATTTTCAGATGAACCGAGTGGCGAATATCAAGTACACCGTTGAGTCACATTTAGCGGTTTCTCACGAAATTGTTTATAACTTCTTTAGTTATAAATAATTTTAAATGAAACGTTGTACACAACTTTGTTAATGTACATATAGATAAATGGCTAAACGATTTTCCAATCGTCTTACTCGTTCAGCCGAAATTATTTTTTTCAAATAACCCTGATTTTCGGGTCGTTATAGTAGCATAACGCATATTGGTTTTTCGCGACCTCTTCGAAAAAAAATATATCGTATTTTTCTGATGTAGTATTTATAGTAGTATTTATCAGAAAAAATTGGGCGTATTGGAAAGACATCAAAAGTCCAATTCGAGTTGAGCAGAATGAAGCAATTAAATTCCGAAAGCGAAACACTCCTAAAAAGAGTTTTTTTTAAAGGAATTAAGGCCTTAGGCCACAGTAACGGGTATAAAATCATGTGGGAATTTAACCATTTTTTTCGCATGACAAAGTGATTCACTCATAAAATTAATTACACGTCTATTTAGTATAAATATCAAACTGTTAGAATTTTTTTATGTACAAAATGGCCGACTTCTCGAAACTTCTCGAAACAGCTTTTTTCCAATCGGCGTGACAAATAACTTCAACAATTTTCACTGAAAATTCATTTCTTAAGTTCAAATACCTACAACTTTGGAATGAAACAATATTTTTTAAATTCCGTACGTACTTCTCTAGGTATTCTAATGTAGATTACGGAGAATTTTTGTTTTTTGTTCTAGGTAAAAAATTGTGGGTGCTAAATGGCACGCCGCGGAGCGCCTAAATAAAAGATAACAACAGAAAACATGAGTAGTCGGCCATTTTGTACATCGAAAAAAAAACTACATATATTTATTACTAAATAGATGAGTAATTAATTATATGAGTGAATCACTTTTCAATACGAAAAAAAATTGTTAAATTCGCACATGATTTTATACCCGTTACTGTGGCCTAAGGCCTTAAACTCCATTTGCCAACTTTAAAATGCATCTCTGATCACTTTTTTTCTCGATGACGAGACATAGGAAAAAAGCTTTTCAGGAGTGTTTCGAATTCAGAATTCAATTATCTGCAATCTGCTGTATCCAAAGTGGAATTTTCTTTTTTTCCCCCGAATACTCCATTTTTTGGCGAAACAATGCTCGTCACAAGGATACGCTATTTTTTTCGGAGAGGACTTGAACGGCCGTTGATAATCATATTTTATTCGGACGTAAAATTTCCGTATATACACATATACCCATACATATTATACACATATATACACACATACATCTTATAAGTTTATGATATCATTTATTATTATTGTTGTTATAATTATTTTAATGTCATATATTAATTATGAAAACGTCAAGTGTGTATATATATATCATATATTTATATACCTTTATCAGGAAAATATTTTAAAAAATATGTATAGAAAGTGTGGTCCTTATATATAAAAATCTCTTTTTGGATTATGACGTCGGTGTTTGCATCGTTGAAACCCAACGAAAAATAATTATTTTTCATTAAGGGGGGATTGTCTTTTTTTTCGCAAAATTTACCGCTTTTTGGGAATTTTTTTGTGAAGAAAGTATACAAGGGAAAACTTGTGAAACTTGGCATATAGTTTTATTGATCTGTTTACTACATACAAAAAAATGTTTAAACAATTTCATCAAAAAATCCGCCTCCCACCCCCCTCGACGCGCGATGGTCCTTTTTTGATGGTGTGCACGATTACAGCCTTCACGTTCATCCTGCAACAAAAACCCAAAAAGCATTTTACTTTAGACACATATAGCTATCGTTTGATGAAGCAAAAAAGCAATACGTTTAATAGTTTTTTATTTATAACAAAAAATCGATCAATTTTTTTCGAAAAATCGATACTTCAAGTTCAAAACGTCACCGAATCGTCAATTTTTTTTTTTTTCCTTCATCGAACGATAGCTATATGTGTCTAAAGTAAAATGCTTTTTGGGTTTTTGTTGCAGGATGAACGTGAAGGCTGTAATCGTGCACACCATCAAAAAAGGACCATCGCGCGTCGAGGGGGGTGGGAGGCGGATTTTTTGATGAAATTGTTTAAAAATTTTTTTGTATGTAGTAAACAGATCGATAAAACTATATGCCAAGTTTCACAAGTTTTCCGTTGTATACTTTCTTCACAAAAAAATTCCCAAAAAGCGGTAAATTTTGCGAAAAAAAAAGACAATCCCCCCTTAGCATTTTATGTCGGATTAGGGTTGTGAAAATCGCTCGAACGGTTTTTACGTATACTCATTAAAAATGTTCAATCTCTCAATTTGCCAAAAAAAAGCTATGAATAATGGTAAAAACAAAAAATGGAAAACAATATCGTTGCATTCCGATGCGAACTTCAACGTCATTTTTGTATTTTGCACTTCGTTGTTTTTTCACATTCTAAATAATATAAAACAGAAGTTGGGGCTTCGATCGATATACCGCCCGATTGGCGCGAAAAGTCCCGTATACCCTTACGTGTACGAAACATATCTCTCACGCGCGGCAAAGTATCGCGGGTTGGCGGTGTGCCGCTCGTGTGTACGCGGATGCGGCGGAAGACGGTAGAGACTGCCTCCGTGTATAATTATTCGGTGCGAAAGACGTTTAACTACCGTCGACCACGAGCGAAAAAACGAGCGAGAGGAAGCCAGGGAGAGGAGAAGTCCGTCGTGGCAAAAGTGGCGGTGGTCAGCGGAAGGGTGAGGGAGGGAAATTAGCGGGATGCGCTTCCCTTCGATGCTGCGCCCGGTTCAGCAGCTATGCTCGTTCGAGGATACGAAAAAGGGGCAAATAAAAAGAAAATAAAAATTTTAAGGAGAAAAAAGGGCAAAAAACTGTTGGAAAAAAGGGGAAGATCGCGAAAGGATCGAGGGAGTAGCAAGGGGGAGGAGAGCAGGAGGGTGGGAGGGAGGGAGGGAAGAGAAGTGCGTTTGAGGGAGAGACGATGGGAGCCACTCAATTACCACGAGATTTTTGCTTCGCCGAAATCTCTCTCTGTCTCTCCCACCCCCCCACCCCTCTTTGCAGGAAATCAAGATAAAAAGCGAGAGCCCCCTTTTTCCCGCCAATGTATGCCAGTTAACTAGAAAAGGAGGCAAAAAGGGCAACGAAAATACATTTCGTAAGAAGTACTGAAAAAAAAAGAAAAAAACCAGAATTGGTCTTGCTCGAAATTGTACGGTTCGAATTTTCGTTCTTCCCTCTCGAGTCACGAAGCAGTTAGACTTTGTTTTTTTTCGAGCTCGCGCGGTTACCCTGAAATCCACCAAAAAGCGATTCTCCTCCCCGCCGACTCAAATTCCAATGAGACTAATGACGAATCATAATGATAATTATGGGAATATGTTCGATTTCTCGCCAGTATACCGCGTGTTTCGCAGGTATATGTGCCTCTTTGTGTCTCGAGAGAAACGCGAGAAACGAATTCGTGCGATGGCCAATTCTCCCGAGGACTTCACTTCCTGATTCAATCGCTGGAAATAGGAGTTGAAATTGCCTCGTCGAGACACGAGAGAGGATCCTGCGATATTACATGAGCGGAATTGACGTACCGGTCGATTTTTTTTTAATTACACTTTTTTGGATATCAATGTTCTCATTTAGGAAATTATTAAAATAATGCGTTTATTTATTTCATGAATTCGTTACCTTGTAATATTCTCCTCGTTAGTAAAGGTCGATTTAACGAAATGAAATTCCATTGGATTTTAATGTTCTTATTTTGGAAATTATTGAAATATTGTGTTTACTGATTTTTTAAATTCCGTTATTTATAAAAATATTTTTCTAGTTAGGTTCCATTGAATTTTGATTGCATTTTAATTGTTAAATCAAAATAAAAGGTTAATTTCAAATTATTCAAGTAAATTTTATTAACTTTAAATTTGAATAGTTGTAATTAAATTTAATTAAAATAAATTGAAATAACGATTAAATTTAAATTAAATTTGATTAAGCATACTAGATTTAAATAATTTGTAACGTGCATACGCAACGTTATATGGAATTTCCCTTACATTTCCATATTGTTCAATATATACCTACAGTACCGAGCCTGCATCGTGAAAGGATAACGATCGTAAAGTGAGCAGCGCGGAGAGAGAATCGACTAAACGAGGCAGGTCGTACGCTGGACTTGTGCCAAGCACGCTTCAACTGCCGTGGCAGATAGATGCTGCATAACCCGATAACTGTTTTTCAAAGTATTATCACGACTATAATTATCATTAATAATTGCAATTAAAACTAAATATTATTATACGAGAATGAGACATACTTCTTTATTGAATGAACCTTTAAGTGCATTGCAATAATAAACAACATATAATAATAATAATAATAATAATAATAATAATAATCACAACGGTTATAAGAAATCTGCCGGTTTATGTTCGCCTCGACATTACCGATATGCGCATAATCTGCAGAGACAAATTCTCTCTCTACACAGAGAGAGAGCGAGAAAGAGAGAGAGAGAAGAAGAGAGAGAGAGAGAGAGAGAGAGAGAGAGATGATGATGATGATGATGATTGATTTATTTATGCCTTGGTTGGTACCTTTAGGCAAGGATCTACAGTTTTGTTGACTTAATAATATTATGAAGTATACAATTTAATTTAAATAAGAATTAAATATAAATCTTAAAATTAATTTCATATTACATCGCCTATAATTTTTTCTCTCACTTAAAATCGAAAATAAAATAAAATCGCACTCTTAAAATTAGCATCATAGTGAAGAGAGAGAGAGAGAGAGAGAGAGAGAGAGAGAGAGAGAGAGAGAGAGAGAGAGAGGGGAAGTTCATTCATCTCTCCACGCTGTAAAACGACCGGACTCCTGTGCCTCACGTCTACCTAACGCGATTATCGTCCGCATAAAATCCTCTGAGAATATTCAATATACACCGGGATTTGTGCCAAGCGGCAATATCGATACGCCGCCATTTACAATACTAGAATCACGATTAACTACGCGAGCCGGTCGACGCAGGATCGAGAAAAGAAAATATATGTATACAAGTTGAAAAACGAGGGTTGCGAGGATCGGCAAAGAGGTGGTACATCGAGGAATACCGGAGAGAGAGAGAGAGATAGAGAGAGGCGAAGTCTTATCGCTATGCCATAGCCAGAACGCCAGAAGCAATAAAGGATATAAAGAAGCCATATATATATATATATATAAATGTCAGGTCATTTAAAGACTATTATATATGTGTGTGTGTGTGCGTGTGCGTGTGTATTATGTACCGTTCATTTGAAAAGTACGAATATTTTCATTTTAATATAAGGTACAAACATGAAGGTTATGTGTGGAACAATATCCGATAAATGGCTGCCTCGTTCCCGTTTCCAAACGTTCACTCTGTTGACGAAATTTTCAATAACATTTTGTCATAGATGCGGACTAATTTCATTAATGATGCATGGATCATTGGCATACACATTTCCTATCAGAAAAGCCCAAACAAGGAAGTCCAGTTGTGTCAAATGGCACGATCTTGGTGGCCGTTTCACATCGCCGCGGAGTTAGATAACACGACCATGAAACTTCGTCTGCAATAACCGGTTCTTGTTGACAGAATATGTTTTGCAAATCCATGTTGTTTACGACATTTATCGGCAATTGTGTTCCGCACATAACCTCCATGTTTGTACGTTATATTAAAATGAAAATATTCGTACTTTTCAAATAAATAATACGTTTTATTGATAAACAAAAATGTCACGTCATTTTGAAACACACACACATAATCGTCATTACTACTGTCATTGTTATTATCTCCGGTAAATTGCACGCCGCCGGTGCGACTAATGCAAGAGAGAGGGGAGGGAGAGTTACAATGAGAAAAAAAAGCATGCCAAGAGAAACAGGAGAATTACGCGGGACAATCACGGGGTGAAAGAGTGGCCGGGAGGTGGAGAAGGGTGGTAGCGACTGGATAAAACGAGGAGCGACAAAGTGTACACACCATGGGAGGAGAGTAACGTATACGCGAGCCTAATGGGGAGATCCGAGAGTGAGAGGCTAACCCGATGAGAGTCCGCCACAAGGAACACACAGCCTACTTGCGCGCGTGTGTATGCCGTGTATATCCTATTCGTAAATACGTATATGACAGGGGGCACACGGATGGGTCTGGGAGATAGAGAGAGAGGGAGGGAGGAAGAGAGAGAGAAAGAGGGAGAGGAGAAAGAAGTCGAGTAAAAGCGAGCCGAGCACAAGTCGAGCGTGTGCTCATGTAGCGTATGGGCTGTGCGTCGTCTCGCTTGCTGCTGGTTTGCCGTTGTCTACGATGTACACACGTACCAATATTGTATATATATATATGTTTCACTATGGGACCGACTGGACTACCAAAAGGGCTCTAAAGGTCGTCAATCTGCAGCCTGAACTGCCCTGATCGAGCCTTCCATTTTTTTCTAATATATTTATCTATATACACTCACACACACACACACGCACAACAATATAGGTTGCTAATCAATCAAAAAGGCTTCTGAGTTTGTCAATTTTTATTCTAAACTGCACGGCTTCTAACCTTTTCCATCCATACATATAAATATATGTATATTTAAACAAATTTGTATATATATTTTTTCTATATTATATCTGATTCAGACGTCATTCGGCTTCGAGGACCATCCTCATAGTCCCCTTATTCAACATTAAACAAACCCCAATGTCCTCAAAGTCACCTTCGTGCAAGCGTAAACATATATATATATATATAGATCATTCCAAGGGCCATATTGTCCTAAAAATCGATGACTCGTTAAAAAAGAAGTAAGGACCCGTGTCCAAAATAGCCGGATGTGTTGGTGGCCAATATTACATAGATGCAAGGGGTTAAAAATGGTCCCCGCACACGTGTACAGGGCAACCAGACAACCAAAAGGCGGCGGAAGGTCGGCGGTTTACAACCTAAGCTGCTTTGATTCTCAACTTTTTCATATATATATATAAGGATGCAATGCAATTGATATAATAATTTATATCGAAAATCGTACTATAAGACCTGCTAGATAAGCATAAAGGCTCGAAGGAGTGACAATGCAGTCTAAACTGCACTAGTTCAAGTCTTTTTATCTTTTTCTCGTCATATATATATATATATATATATATATATATATATATATATATATATATATATATATATATATATATATATATATATGCCTGTGTACGTGTACACACGCGATGAAGAGAAGCAACGACGAGAGAGGACACAAGAACGAAGGAGGATACGAGTATGTAGTATTGAAAGGAGATAAACGAGGACGGTGAAACGGTGACGATGGCTTGGTGTGGGCGCGTGTCTGGCAGCTGCCGCTTACAGGTGGTGCGCTCGAGCTTGGGAACCAAGCTCTACGTTGCGTTCCCACGGAAGGCCCGTTTCCCCACTCTTCCCCCCAGCGACCCCTCGCCATGGTGCGTCTACCCGGCGTCGCCGCCGCCGCCACCGCCCCGTGCCCGGAGTCTACGTCGTCACCCGAGGGGCCCCGTTACCCTCTCCCCCTGGCCGCCCGCCCCACCGCTCCGCGGCATCCTTCCACGCTCGAGCCGCAGTCCCCCCACCGCCCGACGGGAGCTCGCCCCCTATATAACGCCTGGCTCGTCCGCTATAACACCAATTTCACATTCGCTCTCGTACGGCACGCATCGTTCCAAAACGAGCTTACACACGGTAGATACGTGCGTGCGAATATCTACACATAACTCTCGATATACAGACGAGGCGGTATTCGAACTGCAGCTCGTTTCGAACGATAAGACAAACTGGAAAAGTGACACGGTTACTTCGCTAAAGTTTGGTTGATTCGTACGGCGAACAAGTGTGATATCTGTGATCTCGTGATACGCCGAAAGTGTTTGGCCGAAAGTTTAGCCCAGTGGCGCTACGACGAAGGGATTTATTCGAGAAGCAGATAAGCGACGATGCAGATGCACGAGCAAATGATCATCGTTGATGGACAGGAGCAACCGATCTCCAGGACCTATCAGTACAGAAAGGTAGGCATCGTTTGGTTTTCGCATTCCTAAGATTACGGCTGACGTTTGCCCGGCTTTTGACTCGCTACTCAGTACTTTTGGAATCGAGTTCCACTGGGGATTTGTTCACTCTGAATTTTCACTCAACTATCCAGTATAGCAGTTTTCCATATCTCGTCGTCCAGTATTTTGACGACGAAAAGGATAAGATCACGGGCTTGATGTTTCCTGGATGTTGTTTACGTAAGAATCGTTTGTTAAGTTTGTTTTCTTTCTTTTGTCCCTTCAGGTGATGAAGCCAATGCTGGAGAGAAAACGTCGTGCACGTATAAATCGTTGCCTCGACGAGCTTAAGGACCTGATGGTGACAGCGCTCGCGGGCGACGGTGAGAACGTCGCCAAGCTCGAGAAAGCCGACATCCTCGAGCTGACCGTTCGTCATCTCCACAAGCTGCAACGTCAGCAGAGATTATCGGCGAATCCGGTGATCGACGCGGATCGCTTCAGAGCCGGTTACACGCATTGCGCCAACGAGGTGTCTCGCTGCCTGGCGGCGACACCCGGCGTCGACGTAGCCCTCGGTACCAAACTCATGACCCATCTTGGCCACAAATTGAACGCGATGGACAAGACCGGACCGTTGACCATTCGCGTCACCGCCCCACCACCCCAACCCTCGCCATCCTCGTGCAGCGAGAGCTCGTCGAGCGACGATTACTCGATGCCGCTCACACCCGCCTCCAGTCAACCCTCACCGATCGCGCGAACCGAAATCGAGACCACCACGACCGCCCATCAGGGCCTCTTGCAAGTCGCCAAAGCCAACGAAACGGTATGGAGACCGTGGTAAATAAAACGTTCGAGAGCTTGCCAAGTGTGCTCGCGGCAACGTCGAAAACTCTCGGTTGACAGCCATTTGGAGGAAAGAAAGAAAAGAGCCTCGATGTGGGACGTGGGAAAGCTGGAATTTCGGGAGATATGTCCGATTACTGGACAAGCGGGCAAAACGAGGAGCACCGGATGGAGGAGATTGAGCAGCAAGGCACCAAGAAGAAGACGAGGGCACGCATCAAGACGGTCTCCAAAGAGAAGAAAAAGCCTTCCAAAGAGAACAAGAAGACTTCCATGGGGAAGAAGCTGCAGCGGCAGAGCTCCAAGAAAAATAAGACTTGCCGAAGGACGAAGAAGGCCCAGAAGAGCAGAAAGTATAAGATCTCCAGCAAAGAGATCAAGCATAATTGCCTGCCCATCCTTCCAAAGGATTGCTTTCCTCCCATCTTCCTCTTGCCAAACCCAAACACCCAAACGAACAGCTACCCACTCCTGAAAAACGGCATCGACAAGTGGACCACCTTCTTCCAACCCGAACAACCGAGGACCAAAACGGATCTTCGTAAACGCGGACCCAATGCTTCACACCTGTCTTCAACGCTCTCGTTTTCAAATTGACGATGCGAGCCCGGATGTCTGTGCTCTGAGGATATTGTACCGGAGCCTGGATACCGAAGGATATCAGACTTGGGGCCAATTAGCGGTCGCAATCTTGGCGAAGGAAGAAGAATGAAAGGACCGAAAGGACGAAGAAACGCGTGGGCTGGAATGTGTGCGTGCATGTGTGTGGGTATGTGTGTGTGTGTGTGTGTGTCATTGGACACTTTTGCCGTTCACAGCCGAAGACAGAGGAGAGAAATAGACAAGGAGAAATACTTGGATATAAAAATAGATGCTAAGAAACTCTTGCTCAAATCCCACGTGATTACGACCGTGATGAAACGAGGGGGGGGGGGGGGGGCAAAGGGGTATTCTCGCGAGTTCTCAACGAGGCTTCAAATGAGTCAATTTTGAAGTTGAGAACTCGCGTCCGATCCTCCTCCAGGATCTTGATAATCAATTGTAGATCCGGGGCGCCCTCGATGAAGCTTTAACTTTTTTTTTCCTTTTTTAAAAACTCATTCCCCTCTATTGCGAATCGAGATTTTTTCGTTCGATCGTTCTCTTCAGTCGATGATACTTATTAGGTGAGAATTCGAACGATGGAGGTTTTCTTTTCGCTTTCTTTCGTGTTCTTTCCTTTTTTTCAAATTTCTCTCGAGCACTTTTCGTTAATTGCGAGAATAGACAAAGCTTGCTGCGAATTGACGAAAAGAAAAGAAATAGAACGACGCGACAGTGATAGCAAATACGAGAGCGATTGATTCACGAGGCAATTGGTGCGTGCAATGTACGATGAGGAAAAACGGTAAATCTTTTTTTTTTTACTTTTGTTATTTGGACTCCCGAAGGATTGTTTCGGCTGATGTTTTTTTTTTGCGATACGAAGGATCTGCGAAAAGATTGTAAAAAAAACAGACGAAAGATTCAAAGAACTGCGAATTGGGGAGGATATTGTGATAGAGAAACGTGTACCTGTGATATTTACTGGAAGTAAATGATGATAGAATTTTTTAAATATTGATAAGAATAAAAAAAACGAATTGTCAATGAAATATTTGTCTCTGCTTAATTTCGTCGAATCATAACCATCCCCGAAATCCTTCCACCCCTCGGTTTTTTCAACATCAATTAGCCAACGGAAGAAAAATATTTGCGTAACTTGCGAAAATTCGAAATTTCAACAATGCCAAAAACTATTTGTGTTTTGGATCGGGAAAAAAGGAGACAAAAAAAATCCAGCCATCAGTTCGAGCGACCGAGAAATTTTGCCATGCCCACTCGTATTTCACCGACGTTATTATAAGTGCCGCATAACCGATAACTTCGCGTCCCGCGATATAACCGGTCGAACGGGTATACGCGTCTCCTTTCGTAAAATCGATAAATCGACGGAGACGCCGTTTCCCGTATCGCGATCGCGAACTCGAGACAAAATGACCATTTTTTTTGTCTTCCTTTTCTTCGACTTTTATTTTATTTTTTATTTCATCTCAATTTCAAATCGTATTACGTTCCCACGGAAAACAGGTATAAATAAATATAGAATATTTCCGGGACGCGACATAAATATTCACGCGACCCACGTGTATTAAATTAATTAAAATTTTGGGAATGTAACGAATGCAAACACAAACACACACACACACATGTATATATGTATGTGTATATATATATATATATATATATATATATATATATATATATTAGTATGCTATACAGAATTAATAATGATTCGAGCTAACGAAATCCGTCATTGCCCGATGCCGGCAGATTATTTATCAAAAAAATGGAATATTAGGTGACTGAGAATTATTTATTCCGTCGATCCCAATACTTCGTTGGCTACTTGTAATCAACATTTTTTTTGAAAGACGATACAATTAATTTGTTTTCTCTGCATATAGTGATATTTTAAAATATCTATACGGTAAAGAAAAAAATCACAGTGTTCTGCACGCTTGATTTGAAGTCGAATAAATGTATGCAAATGGTGGAAGATAATTATAGTATACAAACGTCATATATTTATAATATGATTAAATAATATTATATATATATATATATATATATTTATATATATGTGTGAATAGAGTATATATAATATTGAATATTTAAAACATCTGGACATGTGGTAGAATATCTACTCTTTATTTCCAGGGTATACCGTTTAAAGGTGTTTACACACAGACCCCTCATTTTTTATTTTCCTTTACATTTGTTGTTACCAATTATGTACATGTGTTTCGGTTTGATGGAATTCGCGCCACCTGTTTTATGATCACCTAGGATTCATCTACATAGCTCTTTGGAGGGATAATTCCTCACTAGTTCCACTCACTTTTGTCTTAATTTTTCCACCCCTTTGTTTTCCAGCACTTCTAGTTTTTCCACTACTTCCGCTCTAATTTATGCCTTCACCGCTTCGCAGCAATAAATATGTGTCTGGACATCTAGGCATTTAAAATATCTATATAATATCTGGACATATTATTATTATTATTGTTATTATTATATATATACATACATATACTGCATTATATGTCCAGATATTATATAGATATTTGAAGAAAATTAAAAAAAAATATATATATATATATATATAGAAAATTCCTTCGTTGACAATATATAAAATGTTCATTTTATATCGAAAAATTGGATTCCAGCGGTCATATACATAGTATACAATCTTTAACTTGAAGATTGTATATGATTGTAATCGTTGACTACTTTAATACATTGTTTCAATATGAATGAAATATTTAATATATAATAATATATATAATATTCACGTCAAGAATTTTATAGATGTTTATATATATTCCGAGGAGAAATATTGTCAGGCTGGCCGAACGTTTGATCCTGGCCTAATCACGCTGTAGTACGGAGGCCACACTCGCGGTGTGCCTTGATTTGCCTGACCCGGCCGGTTTCAGGCGATAGCCAGGCAAACGGATTTACGGTTACCCGCAGTTGCTCGAGCTGGCGAATTTCAGGCGCTAGTCAGGCAAACGGATTTACATAAATTTGCCTGATCCCGCTAGCTTCACGCAATCATCACGTAATTGGACCTATATACAATTTGGCGCCTTTCACACGCCTAACCCCTTGTCAAACACCAGACGAACTATATATCGTCGTCAAAATGTCGAGACATCTTGTCTATTCTATGCATAAGTTTTTTATTGTTCCTAATAAATCTATGATTCGGTTTCATCTGTTCGAAAAACAATTTAGTTGAATCCACCGAATGTACCTATTTAACTTCATTTTATTTAAGCGAAATAAAATTTTCATAGAGACAAACATTTTTCTGTTTGCTTCAATTAAGGGATCTTCTCACTTCGGACGCTACATAAAGGCTATTCCCATGATCTTTTTTTACAGGTTTATATTAAAGATATTGATTTGAAAGTTGTTACGGTTAATCAATACACTTTCGAAATACACACAAAAACAATTATTTATCTAAGTCACTATTTATAGACGAAAATGGTAGTTCAAAAAATGTCCTAAAAAAGTGTAGGCCTCCCCTGTTGATGAAATCTCGGAGATGG
This sequence comes from Ophion costatus, assembly GCA_951751655.1. NCBI lineage: Eukaryota > Metazoa > Arthropoda > Insecta > Hymenoptera > Ichneumonidae > Ophion > Ophion costatus. Next base: position 38,650,208 of record OX632362.1, on the reverse strand, counting down.
AACATCCGAAATAAAAAATCAAACGGTTTTAGATTCAGTATGTTAATGGCTATGGCGCATATCACACGATTTTTTATATGTGCAAAAATAACGAAATGGCGGACATTTTTTGAAAAAAATACAAAAAAAAACACGTGTTTTTCACCGATTTTTGGCAAGAAAAATAGTAAATATCAAAATTAAAAAGAAACCTTGGTATGCGTTATAGCCATAGTTGTGAAGAATACGTGGTTAAAGTGTCATAAGGATCAGTTCTGTAGTTTCGAAGATTTCATCAACAAGTCGTCGAAAAACGTTGTTTCGAGAAAAACGCGTTTATAGTTTGTTTGGGTTACATAAATACATTGAACTTGTTTTTAAATGTATTTTGAAAGTGTATTCATAAAGTGTAAGAATTTTTATATCAATATCTATAATATAAACCTATAAAAAAAGATCATGAAAATAGCCTTTTTTCAGCGTCTAAAGTGAAGAGGACCCCTTAGTGGTCTGCCTTTATAGCAATACATACATGGACGGGAAGGGGATAGATATAGGGAGAGAGAGGACTTATCTATATATATATATAAATGAGGTATTACACGTGAATCCGGTGGACTTTTTCCCTGCCCCCGCCAATTCGACTTATTTTTTTTTATCTGTTTCCATTGATTCTAAAAGACATCCTACATTTTTTTTACATTTTTCGAAACAACCCTTAGTAAAAAAAAAAAAAATTCCGAAAAAAACACCCCGATTAAAAAATCTGAAAAAATGTCCAAAAATGCGTGATTATATGTAAAAATTTTCAAGCTATCACCCGCAGTGGAAGTATTATTTTTTCTGTGCTAAAGACGACATCAATTGAAATTACTACCAGAACTTTTTGACTGCTGACGAAAAAATCATACTTCCACTGCGGGTGATAGCTTGACAATTTTTACATATATTCACACATTTTTGGGAATTTTTTCTGATTTTTTAATCGGGGCGTTTTTTTTGTTAGAAAAACCTAATTTTTTTGAGTAAGGCTTGTTTCAAAAAATGTCAAAAAAATTCAGGGTATCTTTTAGAGTCGATGGAATCAGATAAAAAATAAAATAAATCGAATTGGCGGGGGTCAGGGAAAAAGTCCATCGGATACACGTAGAATATCTCACATATATATATACACTCATATATATATATATATGTACTCATATATATATAATGTATATAAGAGACCCGATTAATTACTATAATTACTCGCTGTATCACAACCTATATCAATTAGTTAATATCATTGTGATAATTAGAGAGTTTTATCGAATAGTAACTTGTAATTATAGTAATTAATGTGGTCTCTTATGCCATATCTGCAACTAAGATACTACACAGGTAGGTAGGTTGTAGGTTCGATTCCATATGGAGGCAGCGAAATATTTTCTTCGAAAAAGAACACTCCAGAAGGCCAGGTAATGACGAAGCATGATACAAAATCATTGTGGTAGAACTATAAATTAAGTATTTCACTTTCTTTTAGATTTATGAAATATTCTTTTTTATATTCTATGTTCTAAAAAATATATTTGAAACAAATAGGATCGTAGTAAGCCGTAAAACAAGGAAAATACCTATCTGATTTAAATGGATTGTATTTAAATCAAATATTTTTTGTTGGCAACGCAACGGTGCTTTTTGAAGCAAACTTCTCTCTTCGAACTGCATGGCAGGCCTTGATATTTTACCTTGATGGGGCCTGGATTTTTTTAATCCTGATCAGTCAGGGATTGCGTTTCAAAAAGGATCAGTGCTTGAGCCTGATCGAGGCCGGAAAAAGAAATCGGGTCTTTCTTCTAGCCGGAGCAAGATTTAATTGTACAACTTGTTTAAATTTCTTCATTTCAACAAAAAAAGCATAGAATACAGCGAAGATTTCTACTGTATGAGCATGGTTTTTTTATGCTGAACTAATATCATTTTTTAAATATAATACATTATTCTCCGAGTACAGTTTTTTTTGTTCGGATTAGTGCATGTGTATTTTTACCCACACACACACACACACACACACAAAATGATTGCCCTCACAAAATTAAAAGAATCCTGTACATATTTACTCCTCCTCCCCGCTCTCGTGCTCTATCTTTTGCCCTCGATTCTCTCTCTCTCTCTCTCGAAAAAAAAAAAAAAAAAAAAATACCATATGCAAATATTGACTGCATGTTCACCTAGTCGGATGTTAACCTCGAAGTTTCGCGCCTCGTTCGTGACACTGGAGATGCGAGAAAACTTTTTCGCGCTCTCTGTATAATCGCCACTTATCTCGGCATCGCGATAATGGCGGAAGTAAAAAAATCGAAATTGCCGATAAACAAATAGTAATATTCCCGTACGGGGTGTATGATTTTAGACCTCGATCGAGTGTCAAGTTCGAATTTTCGAAAGCACACAGAGCCCAAGAGAGGGAGAGAGCGAGACAAAACGAGAAAAAACAATTTGGCACGTTGAAGCAACAGAGTGGCTCTCGCGTGGTCATTAACGAGTATAAACACGCGCGCTGCATCGAAAACTTTGGCCGCGTGTTTTGCACATCTCAGTTCGGCGCACGCGAAAAAACACGCGCGAAAAAAGCGACGAAATATTCACGAGATTTGGTCGATGAATTATTAACGGCGATAAATGGTGATTGGACCGAGTAAAATTGGTGGGAAAAACTCACTTTTGTAACGTTGGACGAAAAGCGGCTCACAGCTGTAACACGTGCTGTCAGGTACTGGATGCACCATCGCGCTGCGCGGCCATCTTGCGGCCTTTTATCGCAAACCGCTCGCGAGAGACGAGAGCGACACTCGCGCCGGCGCCGGTAGCCCCACTCCGTGGGTAAGGGAACACGTGCTCGCCGCGCAATCGAAAAATTATCCACCTTTTTACGGTCGTAACGCAAGGGAACTCTATTGCCTTGTGGAATTTGTCCGTGGACCGCTCGTCCTCGTCCTACCAGCCGTTCGGCGCGCTTATAAATAAATTAAACGCTCAAAACGTTATGAACTAAATACCCGCAGGGTGACTAACCGTCGGTTCTATAATTAGCGCTCCTTGTCATGTAGCGCTCCTACGCAATAGACGAGACAATTATTCGCGAATCGTCACCGCGAAATTCGATATGTCCTCGATCTCGATTGAAGACATTTTTGCGGTCGGATATTTTTTCGTAGGGTCGATTGATCGAACTGGACGTGAGTTGGCGCAAAAAATAAACTTACTTTTGTATTAGGTGGTGAAATATATATTGGTTTTGAAAACGGAATTTATTTGTTGCCGATAAGTTAGTAATGATTGGTTGTTGGTAAGAAGATGGCTGGTTGAATGGACAATTTGTGTGTGGCGCTTACCGACAGTGTAGCATACCGACTGTAGGTACAAAATTCGAGTAAAGCTGAACGAAACTGTCGGTGGCGCATTGAGCGAGCGCTCGGCTGACATTGTACCGACAGTAGAACTATCGTGGAACTTTGTTTTTACATCGCGCGTTTTGTATGGTGCACTGGCAAATAGAACACTGTTAAAATTTACGTGCATTATTTACCGACTGTGGAGCTTACCGACTGTAGGTAAAAAATTAGAATATAGTGGAACCATTTTTTTTACGAAACTGTCAGTAGTATATGGACCGAACGCATGGTTGGTATCGTACCGAAAGTAAAACAACCGTTGATAGATGGTGAAAATATTACTTTTCGAAAAATACAAAATGTAACAAAGTTCTGTAATTAAACTAGTGATTATTTTTATAACCAGAAAATATGTATGTGTCTAATTAAATTAATTTTTCTTGCATTTTACGTGATGCACTACCAACCGTAGGTAAGGTAGTCACGCTGATGGGCGGCTGTCGGAAATGCGACGATCAATATTCAGAAGGACCGAAATTTCGAATTCGTTAATGACGAACGTTCCATTATACATAAATCAATCTTAAAATAGTCTGAAAAATCGTCTATCTATTTGACGTCGTTTGGCAAAGTTTTGACGGGAACTAAAGAGCCGTTTCAGAGATTGTTGGGTATCTATAATTGTTCTACCATACCGACCGCGATGAGGTATCATTCCGTCTTCAAAACTTTGTCGTTCGATATTTGCCCGTTTGAAGTTCTGACCCCCATCCACGCTGATTACCATTCGAGCCTACTGTCGGCAACGTAACCGCCGATTTATGCACTACCTATCGTCGGTAAGGTAACGTCCTTATTATCATTGGAGAAATTCGACATCCATCGATATAGCAAAGTTCGCTACCGCGAAATACGAAACGGAATTTATCGTTGCCTGGTAACCATCGAATTATTGCAATGCTTTGTCCTCAAAAAATGCACGACGTGGGGGAAGTCATTTTCCGTTAGTTCGTTCACCTGTCACTTTAGCTATCCAATTCTATAACCAATATCGCCTACGAACATTTAATTAAAAAAGATAACAATAAAATGGTCAAACACGTCGAATCCTCGCCAAAAATGCAGTCCACGTATTATTTGAAGCCTGGGCAAACGTTGGAAAATACGAAGGTAAATCAGTTAAACCTCTATAGGACATCTTAATTGGGTCGTTAATTTGAGGTTTTAAAAAAGGCTTTAAATTAAGGATTTTATGAAGCTTTCAAGATGAGGCGTTAATGATACTTTTTATTTAAAGTCCTAATAATGACTTGGAGTTAACGACTTAGTTCGAGGTCTTAATAGATGCTCTAAGTTAAGGTCTCAATTATGTATTTAATGTACAGTCTCAATAAAGAATTTAAGTTGAGGTCATAATTATCTATTTAATTCAAGGTCTCAATGGAGGCCTTAGGACAAGGTCTTAATTATGCATTCAATTCAACGTCTCAATTAAGACTTTCTCCGCGAACACTCAACTAAGACTTTATTAACAAATTAAATGCAGTAACAAAAAAAATTAACAATAAATATTCCTTTAAAAAATTTGGTTACAACATTTTTTCGGTTATTTCTCAATAGAATACAAAATCAAACGTAAATCTGTCCTCGCGCATTTTCCTCTTCACTTACATTTTTTGCCTGTGGACCTTTCTCTAATATATATACATATGGTTAAAAAAAAAATTTAATTGCCAAACTGCTACCATCCTATCAAGATCGGTGACAGATCATTGGCCCTGATGTTATCGAAAAATGCGTTCAATCGTTTCGTCGATTATACGACTGAGAATGAGAGAATGGCCGCCGTGGCTGAAAAAGAGGCTGCTAAGCTCGCGGCACTGAAAAAGGCAACTCACGAGATGTCTGAATCCTGGGACGACACGATCGCGGTGAGTAGCTCGGTCGCCGCTCGATTTTTCAATAGCCTCAGCGATGAAACCGTAAAAAAGAATTTAAAAAAAACAACAGACGTTTAAAAATCTGAAACAAAAATTGGTAAACACTTGCTCGACAGAACATAAAAAAAAGACGGAAGGACGAACTGCTGAATCGCGGCAGGAGGGAGGGCGAGGCACGTGACCGTCTCGTCGCGGATCTTAAGGCGAAAAATGCTGTCGAACGTGCGAAAATCGTCAGTGAGGCGAGGAAACTTTTGCTTTGGCGAAGACCTCAGTGTAGACTCGTCAACGGAGCCTTTCTCACTTCCGACGTGAGTCTCGAATGGCAGAAAAACCCTAAGCGACTACCGCGATTCCCGGAGACACTTTTTTTTCGCAACAAAACCCAAACAAACCCAAACAAACGAGGAAAATAGGAAAAATCATCGATTATTTTTAAGTTTGCATCGTTGTAACGCGATAAATATATTTTTTTTCAACCGTCCCATTTTTTTCTCGTCGAATTTGGGATTGCAAAAATCATTGGTAACTTTTTTGACAATCCTCCCTGGAAGATGTGTCCACGACCTTGATCCATAAAAACGGATGGCAACGGTTGGCACCGGCCAATACTCGGATGGGTGACCGGGCTCGGTGTGCCTTCCAACGATACAAAGTTCAACGGCAATTTTCGCAGTGTTACAGGCAACTGAACGCTCAGGTAGCCTTCAACAGGACTCTGCGAGAAATCGACAAAGAACGCGAAAAAGAATACGCCGTGTGGGTCAACGAGGACGTGGAGAAATTCGCCAAGGACGAGCGGCGGAAAGCCGAAGAGCGCCGTAAAATGAATCAGGATTATGGAGCCGAATTGAAGAGACAGTAACACGCGTTTCATAATATTCGCTATCACGATAATGTTATATTTTTATTATATTTTTTATAATACTTATTATTATATTTATTATATTTTTATATAATAAATTTATTATATTTATTATATTTTTTTAGCCTGATTCAATTCGGTCCCTTAAGGGAGGAAATATCTTTAGACGAGAAAAAAAGTGCTGATTGTCACGATTTTTTTTTTAAGTAAATGTTTCCTCCACCATTTTTCAGATTTAAGGTATGTTTTGTTACTCCTTTTGGCTGTTACATGGTGATTTTTTAAATTTTGATTAACATTTAAAAATGGCCGAGATATGGCACGGTCTTCCGAACGGGTTGCGGTGGATGTTGTCAGACGGCGTGACGTGTAGCCTCGGCGGTATTAATCTGAGAAAAAAGGAACGAAGATTTTTCTTTTACTGACACTCATACGTAGAATATGAACCAAGAAAAAGGAAGAAATGTTGAAAATCGATGGATTGGTACGCTTTGGAACAAAAAAATTGAATTTTCCGGACAAGATGACTACATTTTGCAATTAAAAAAAATTATTAAATTTTATTTTGATTTAATTTCATTTACGAACATTTAGGGTCGCGTTTCGGACGATAAGGTTAAAAAGATTTATACCAAATTTCGTCACAATCGGTCGATTAGTTTTTTAGCTATACGTCACGCCAGTTTTGAAAATGCAGTTTGGAAGACCGTGCCATACCTCCGCTATTTTTAAATATTGATATTTTTTTTAACTACCATGCGACAGCCAAAAGTAGTAATAAAACACAGCCTAAGTCTCAAAAATGGTAAAAAATCTTTCCTTAAAAAAAACCATGATAATTAGAAATAAATGCCTCGCCCAAAGGTATCTTCCCTTTAACACCTGCTTGCTGCGCAGGATTTACGGCATCGGCAATGACGTTAAGCGGCTAGAACTTCAGGAGCTCGAGGACGAAAAAGAGGACCTGAAAAATATGACCAAAGAATTACGGATGGTGGAGAATTGCGAGGCCGAGCAAGTGGCTAAGAGAAAGAAGGAATTGAGAGAAATATTTACGAGCGCAATGGAGGACAAAAAGCGTTACGAGATGGAAATTAGGCGAGAGGAGGAGTTCCAGAATCGAGCTCTCGAAGTTTTGACAAAATCGAAAGATCGTATCAGGAAAATTGGCAAACAGAGGACGAAACAAGCGATGGAGGAAAAAATACGAGCTACGGAGTTGATCGGTGAGATTTAATTCCACAAAGTAAACAATAATGATGATGATGATAATAATAATAATAATAATAATAATAATAATAATAATAATAATAATAATAATAATAATAATAATAATAATAATAATGTATGTTGTATTTACTTCATTGTCATTATTATTATATTTCATTGTGATGATAATCATTTTATTGTGAGTATTGTTATTATTATTGCTTTGATCTTATTTTATTCACATATTTTGTTTATTATTATTATCCATGATATCACTTTATTATTATTATATTCCGTTGTCATTATTATTAATTTATTATTACTGGAAGCAAAATAATAATGGAGCACGAGCTTTTGACGAAATGTCAATAATAATAATCTGAACTATGGCCAAAGAATAATAAATTTATTTTAGTAAACGATCATTTTTTTAGTTCATTTTCTTTATTGACAATAATAGAAGTGCGTGGGAAAATTAATTAATTGAAACATTCAATTATGAATCAGTTGCATTAGAGTGGAAAAATAATTGTATTGAAATGCGGAGAAAGTTAAGGGGACAAATAATTTCACGTTTGTTCAACAGACAAAAGAACATTTTTCTCGAACCATGCGATAAAAGTTATTTTGTCCTTTTGTTGATTTTGATCATCGGAATAAAATGTATCGGCCCTGAAAGTATTGAGTGAAACAGTTAATACCTTAGTTCTGGGCTTTAAATTAATTTAGTCGTAGGTTGTGAAGCATCAAGGGGTTTTATTTTTAGTCAACGGACTATTATTTATTTTGATGATTTTAAAAGGCTTTGTGATTTAGTTTAATATAACTGTATTGAGGAGAGTTAATAAACACGTTCACTAAAAAATCAATTAAAATCAATTGATTAGTTTATTTTATTTTCCATTTATTCTCTTTCGATTCTTTTTTTTTATTATTGATTTGCAATCGTATTAGAGAATAAATCAATCAAATGGACGAACATTCTTTGCATCAGCCAAAAAATGCATGGCGGTCGGGGAGTCCCGCGAACACGCGGAAGAGGAGAGTCGACGGAAAGCAATGGCCGAGAAGGAACAATTGGAACGAGAAAAGCGAGAAGCGAAGAAAAAGCACGAAGAAATTATACGCGCTGATATGGACAAGTACAGGGAGGAATTGGCAGCGACGAAGGAACTTCGTGCCGAAGAGGAAAAAAACATAATTGCCTGGGAAACACTTCAACGACTTAAGAGGGACGAGTACAATAGAAACGTCGAGCAGGAACGGGCGAAACGTCAGTGGAAGATTAAAAAGGACACTGCGGCTCATCTTCGAAAGCAAATGGTAACTCCGAGTTTGTTTTTCGGTACTATTATCCTTTGCGGTAATTATTTACTTTAGTCACTTTTTAGAAAAATGAGCGTAAATTTTTTTGCTATTTTCTCATCGATTGAACTTCAAAACCCCATAACTTTTTATGGGAAGGTGGAATTGAGCTTCCCCCGACTGAATATCATAATTTATGACCCAATCAATGAGAAAATAGCAAAAAAAAAAAATGTACGCTCATTTTTCGGAAAAGTGACTAAAGTAAATAATTACCACAGGTTCGAGAAAAACGCAAAAAAAGGGAAAATCTTATCTTTCACAAAAATCGTCATAATTCGGTCAATTATTGGATTTTGGAAATCATCGACATGACCTTCCACTTTTTTTTGTATTATTCTCAATACGAATCTCCCTGCACGAAGAACAAAAAAAATCTAAACAATTGTTACCGACAGGACGAACGAAAGGCTGAACTGAAGCGCCAAAAAGTTATGGAAAACGACGCCATTATGACGAAACAGATAATCGAAAGTACGAACAAAAAAGTTTTGTCCTACGCTGAGCAAGTTCTGGAGGAATGCAGACAACTGAACGAGTTCGCTCCGAACGAACCCGCCAGGCCGTTATTTCCGATATTAAAAGCTATCGAGGTACCTGTCTCATTACTCGATTCCCGAAAGAAAAAAAAAACAAATTTTCAAATCCAACCTGTCAACCCGAAAGTTAGAATTTTCCAATACCTATACCCCATGCAAATGTCACTTTGGACAGTGAAATTAGTCCGTCAGATTTTTTGAAGCCTACCAAGCCATTTAAGGATGTTGAGTCCCTATGAAACATGTTAATGTTAATTGTTCAATAAATAGCTTCTTAATCGTCATGAAATTTTTATACGACCTCCTGAATACTTCATGTAAAAACATACCAAATTTTCAGAATTCTATCATCATTACTTCAACCTCCTTAAGGGTTGAAATAAAAAATGATAAGAAAATTCGGAAAAATTCGTATGTTTTTGTATGAAGTATTTAAGAGGTCGTGTTAAAATTTCACGACGATTAGGAAGCTCGTTATTAAAAAATTAACATTTTGTTAAGAACAATTTTTAAAAGAAATAAAAAAAAATTTATCAATAAACTTCGTTTTGTTTCCGTTGCTTTCAGTATATTGTAGATATTATAAAATTGAGAGGTCAAAAAAAAAAACTTATTGCAAAGTTACATCAGTTTCCATAAAACAACATTTAATTTGTGAATGTTAATTGTTCAATAACGAGCTTCCTAATTGTCGTGAAATTTTTACACGACCTCTGAAATACTTCATACAAAAACATACCAAATTTTCCGAATTTTATCATGATTTGCGATTTGGGACTCAACATCCTTAAAATTTCTGTCGAATGTTCAAGACCAAAATTAACGTTTCTTTCTCAGACGTTCAAGAAGGACAGTGGCTTGATGCCACCGAGAAAACACGAGGAGCGGGAACCCCCGAAGAGAAAAAATCGAAAGCGAAAAGTTTGCGCGAAAACCGTGCCCGTCGAGCAAATTATCTACCTGTGATCGAGCGATTAATTTTGATCGAGTTTAAAAATCGATGTAACGCGTCTGTCTCAATCGTGAGGGAATAAAGAATTTTTGCTACGATAGCGTCATCCTCAAATTCATTATGGCCGAAAAAAAACTCCCTAGTCATCCCTAAAGTAAAGTAAAGCGGCTAAAAATAGTCGACACGTAATTTTTTATATCCGCGGAACCTCATTGTAAAGGGGGGAAACGCACCCTTAAAAATGGGGTTATTTTCGCCGATCACTCTTTGACGGAACGAGATACGAAGAAATTTCAAATTGGAATATTGTTTCGTTTTTCGTGTTCTGTATATTAGAGATGAGAACGATGCGGATAACAACAATTTTCATATTGTTTATTGCAAAAATGATTTTTTTCAACGCGCATCTTTGAAAGTTTTTATCCGATTGGATTGTAAATTTGTACATGTGCAGAGAATGAAAGAGAAGCGGATACGTGTTTTTCGTTTTTCCGATATTACGTGATCAAATATGTTACAGCTGAAAATCGTTTACAGTTTCTTACTGAGCACCTATAGGATAACTAATTTTTCCTAGTGAAGACTACGATTTACTGACAATTAAATTGTAATGTAAGTTAAAACTCGTCTTAACCAGGAGAAACTAGTTCTAACTAACCCAAACGAATCGAAAACTAGCTCTCAGAAATGAATCAGTTAAAACTATTTCCGAGTGAGCTTCGTTTGGGTTTGTTTGAGTTTCTAGTTTTCACTAGGGAAAACTAGTTGTAACAAAGGCGGTCAGTTAGTTAGAAAAAGATTCTAATTTTCTAATCATTAAATTGAAAGGTTAGTTGAAATCTGCCTTGACCAGGAAAAACTAGTTCCACCATACCCAAACAAACCAAAACTAGTTCTAACTAAAAAAATCAATTAGAACTGTTTCCGAATGAGGTTTGTTTGGGTTTGAGTTTTTTTTTGGGATTTGCAGGTGCCACTGGGGAAAACTAGTTGTAACGAAGGCGTTCAGTCAGAACTAGTTATTACTAGGTGAAACACGTTCAAACTGTATTTTAATACATATGTATGTGGGTGTATATATATATATATATATATATATATATATATATATATCTTGTTTTCCCTTCCTGACAGATGATAAGACTGTAGGGTTCTTATATTTGTTCATTTAAAACTCATGAACTACTGAATCGATTTCGATATATCCTTCACGGAAGGACAGCTCGAAGTCTGGAATAGGATTTAGGCTAATGGGCATTACGATACGTAGTTTATAGCAATTATTATCAAGAAACACAAAAAAGATCATAGGTAAAAACCGGCCGAGCACAAACGAATAAACAAATGAACAAACGAACAATGAAACAAAAATTGACGAACAATCATAAGTTCTTTGTAATTTTTTAATTTTCAATAAACGATACATATAAAAATGAAGAAAAATGAAACAAAAGTCCAAATTCAGAAATCATCAAACAAATCGAATAAACAAATCATCAATAAGCGATATATATATATATATATATATATAAAATATATAATATATATTTATGATGAATAATGAAACAAAACTCCACATTAAGAAATTATGTAAACTGTATACATAACGAGGCATGCTTTGGCTGTAAATCTGCAAATCTCTATCTCTAGGTATAATAAAACTGTAAGGGGTGCAGTGTCTGTAATTTTTGAGTTTTTTCGAAAATTTCGTGACAGATCGCTTATATTAAATAAATCAATGATAAATACATATATATATATATATATATATATATATATATATATATATATGTATATATAGTAACTTTCTGACCTACTAGTAATCCTCTAGTTCTTTTTCGAAGACTGGGGGAACATCGTCATAGTCACTTTTTCGGCAACTACAAATTTGGCGCTCCCGCTACCCTTTCAACGTTTCGAACAAATCTTCAAGATTTACGAAAGAGAGAGCCCTAAATTAAACGTCGGCGATTAAACAATCGACGATGAAAATTTGACGTAATCTTTCCTAACCGCAGCAAAATGTTTCGCAGTTTGTCGAGTCAAACTTATCAACGGGAATTTTAATATTTCTATTTGTATATTGTTATCAGCACATGAACTACGATTTTTTTCTCGATATATTGCTGTTGAGGAAGAATGTCGACGAACCTGTCTAAGGATGCCGCAGAGGAGAAGCCAAAGCCGAAGAATCTGCCACCGGCCATTAATTTTCTCAACGCAGGACTCTCGGGGTAGCGACGTTGATGAGAATGAACTTACGAAGGGTCGAACGCTCCACGGATGAATGCTAAATTTACTATTGCTGTTTTACGGCATCCTCTTTGGTTTGACGAAACGTGTTTTTAAGATTTTAGTGAAAATGTTGCTTTCACTAAATATTTTAACGTTTTTGGTGAAAATTGGTTTTCACTAAAATGTCACCAAAAATTCACTAAAATTTCTTGAAAATTTCACGAAAATTTCTATAAAATGTGACAGCCATCCCACTGACATGGCACTAAAATTGTAACATTTTTAAAATACACAAAGTATTATGGAGGGATGATTGAGGGAGCTTTTAGTATTACGAAGAAAAGGATAGGGCGAACTTTTAGAGGGAAACAGTGCAACGAGCTTCTCGAAAAACTACAAATGTTGTGCTCTTTTTAAAAAACAAGTGTGTCGATATTTTTGGTCCAGAATGGCAGCGACTTGCTTCGTTCATCCCATGGACGTAATTAAAAATCGCATGCAAATGAGCCAGGATGGAGCAACGATCGGGAAAACCGTAACTTCGATTTTCCAAAGCGGCGGGCTGACAAAATTTTACGCCGGGCTTTCAGCTGGCTTGCTCAGACAAGCTACCTACACGACTGCTCGTCTCGGAATTTACAACCAGCTGAACGATTTGTGGAGGTAATTTTATTCCATCAATGTGTTTATTGGATCATTTTTCACTGGAACATTGTAACTGACGTCCCAAAAAAGTCACCGAGCAGTTACAATGAGGGTGTTTGTGTATTTATCAGGGATATACATTGCTAGGTACTTTTGTATCGCGTTGCAGGATATAGTGGACAGTTGCCGGATATTGCATAAGCATAAGCTTGGGCCCAAAGATCAGGTCCATTTTCAATATTTTTTTCTGATGGAGATATTTGAATAACGGGGTCGGGATTTTACACACAATTGATAGATAGTCTTGCGAAGTATGGGTATTTTTTTTATTGACAAATATTGATAACCAACGGAGTTATTATTATTTAAACAGAGTCCCGCTGTTGCTGGATGGCCAATCGGTGTAGGTGGCTTTGGCAACTAAGGTCATCTAAAATGAAAAATAAAAAAGAGTGTATGTCCAATACAGTAATGAAATTTTCGTGTGACCGGATAGTTTTTCGAAATTTTGGAAATTACGAAAATGGGAAGCGTAGAAAAAAAAGTTCGATTTTCGACTAAAAAAGCAACTTTAATGATTTGTCGATCAAAAAACAATTTCGCTGAATCAGAGAATCAAACGTGGGCACTCCGGGAATCGGCACTCTCGTTTTGATGGCAGCGACGGCCGGCTCGTGCGGCGCCTTCGTCGGTACACCTGCTGAAGTTGCCCTCGTCAGGATGTCCTCGGACGGACGATTACCACCCGGTAAATCATAATGATAGCTGTAACCGACCCTCGCTACAGTTTTCGTTTCGATCAGACCAGAGAAGGAACTACAAGAACGTGTTGGACGCGTTTGCACGAATAATCCGAGAAGAGGGCGTCACGACGCTTTGGCGCGGTACCGTCGCGACGATGGGGCGCGCCGCCGTCGTCAATATCTCGCAATTGGCCACTTACAGTCAAGCGAAAATTCTCTTCAGCAAAAAACGTGAGCAAGAGTGAAATATTTTATAAAACTGCTAGACTTTGGAGGTTTCGATGATTCTCGAAAATTTCATCCAAATCAATCGGTAATTTTCTCTCGAAAATGTTTTCTTCTTTTATGAAATGGCAAAACTTTCGAGGTTTTAATTTTTTCTGAAAATTTCTTCCAAATTAGTCAGCGATTATTCTACAAAAATTTCTTCCCTCTCTTCGAAAAATCTTCTCTTTTGAATATTTATTCCAAATTAGACTTGATTTTTCGGCTTCGAATAAACTTAACTATTTAAAGTAACCACATACTTTTCGCTGCTTCGTGATTTGGCGCACTTATAAAAACGAAACTTTTTAATGGATTTTTTAAAACTTTTTGTTTTTTGTTTTCTTTTTATAGAAATTTTTCCCTCTGAACATTTCATTTCAAAGCGCATAGTTCTCCAGTAGAATCGCATTTTTCGAAAACTGCCCTCCTTTACAAAAAGCCGCATGAGATAGCGTCGAAAAAAATCGTTTAGTGGATAATCACAGATAAATATTGTTCCTCCGAGTAATTCCAAGAAAAAACGTCTCTCGTCATTTTTCAAGAAACAAAACGCCTGTTTGCAGGGGTAGAAAAATCGCAAAGTAAAAATCACCGGATCTGAGGTCACGTAGCTAGTGACAAAAAGTATTTGGACATTTTTAAAAAGCTCGAAACAGCTTGTTTTTTTTTGTCACTGAAATACTACCCCTACCAACCCTCCGTGCCTTTTTCAAGACGTCCGTGTGTTTTGGTGCGTCATTAGCACCGTCCTCAATCATTGGCCCACACGGAGAGAATTTTTAAGTAATTTTTACTGTGAAATCACAGTAACTCGGTGACAAATGTGCAATTCTTCAGGTTTTTAGGAAATAAGTTATAAATTTTCATGGAAAGGAATCACAATTTACTTTTGCGTAACAGAAATTTAAAATATTTTCCAGAATTTTTACTGAAATTAATAGTAAAATTTCATGAAACGTAAAGATTACGACAATAAGTTAAAAAAGTGCTAATATAAATGAAATTTTTCAGTGGAACATTGAGAAATTTGCGTGTTTTCCATAAAAATTTAAAAAAGGAAGCCGAAATTTTCCGTGCGTCCACCGGAATTTTACGTTCTTTATAGTAAAATCAGTTAGGGCTAGGTCGCCTGACCGTACGCGTGAGCTCTGTGCGCGAGCGTGCGTATACGTGAACGCAAGCTGTGAGAGTGCGCTTGTGTATGACGCAGTATGACGAGCACGAACGACGCCGACCCGCGTTGCTTAGCAACAACGGTACCGCGCATGCGCATTATAGTACGAAGCATGTGCCAAGAAAGCCTCGTGGTCTCGTGCAGTCTAACGTGTTCTACGCAGTTCTACGCAAGAAAACAAAGAAACGTGAACAGAAACTTCGATAAAGGACGTCTACAATGGTACGGAAAGATGATATGCTAAAATAAGTAGCAATCAAGAACACAAATGTTCAGAAATACAGTATATAGAGTATTTATTTAATCATAGGGAATTAATTTTTCGCTAGGGATTTTAGAAATTTCAAGTTTGTCCAGGTTATTTTCACTGTAGAAACTTGGAATTTTTGAGGCAGCCCATTGTTAAAATTCTACATAAGAATGTGTCAGAATTTTTACTGAAAGAAATGTAAAAAATTATGCTACTTGCTTAGATTTTTACATGAATGAAAGCATAATATTAAAAGCTAGTGTCAATTTTTGACTATGTGCACATTTGTCACCGGTTTCAAATTTTTAATGTAATTTTTACGGAGATTTCACCGTAAAAAATACTTAAAAATTCTCTCCGTGCATATGCAAGTGGTTCAATAAATTCATTTTTTTTTTTTTTCGTTTGCAGTTGAGATACAGGAGGGGATCGGTTTGCACTTTTCAGCGTCCATGCTCTCGGGGTTCGTGACTGCATTCAATTCGATGCCGTTTGACATAGCGAAGACGAGGTTCGTAAGATTGGCCTAAAGAAAAAATTAATCGGCAGTTTGAAATACCGATCCCAATACCGTTAATCCCGTTTCTTCCTCCGATCGGCAAAGAATACAAAACTTGAGTGGCAAAGGCAAGCCACCGAATATGCTGAGCGTGATTCAAAAGATCGCGAAAGCCGAGGGGGTTGCAGCGCTGTGGAAAGGCTTTTGGCCTACCTACTGTCGAATAGGACCCCACACAGTCATCACCTTCATATTCAACGAACAGTTCGCCCGATTCTACCGACAAACGTTTATGAAATAATATTGTGGAACAACGAGAAAGGAAATTTTATTGAAGTCTCGGATTTCATTTGTTTATGTTTTATCGATCCTTTGTTGGCGAGAATAGGGAAGTGTAGAGATCACCAAGTTGGTCCATCGTTATCATCGTGATGACGGTGTTGGGACCGGCCCTCAAGTAATAGGGAACGAGGCCTCGCCACAGACTGAAGAAACCGTCCTTCCTCGTCATGTTCACCAACGTTTGGGCGATTCCCGGCGGCTTTTCCGGATAGTACCAATTCTGGATTCTGGACCAATGGAATCAAGATTTTTTTTGTGTACTCAATTTTTGTCTCGAATTAAAAAAAATTGGTTTTTACACATTTTTTTGGTCTTTTGTAAGTTTGAAAAAAAAACAATGATTTTGTTACTCCGTCTTGGCCATGTCCACCGGCATCGAAGCTACGCAAGTGACGACGCTTGATATCATCGAAGCGCAGAACTGGAGGATCATACCCTCGGCGAACAAATCTTTGGAGGGTATGAAAGAAGAGAATCAGCTCGTCTGACGAAGAGCAACATTGAAGGAGACCAGAGAGTGAACGTTTTGATACTGAATCAAATTTAAGGGATTAGGGTAACTAGTATAAAATCACGTGCGAATTTAACCATTTTTTTCGTATGAAAAAGTGATTCACTCATGAAATTAATTACACGTCTATTTAGTATCAATATCAAGCTGTTAGAATTTTTTTTTTTCGTTGTACCAAATGGCCGACTACTATTTCTTTTGTTATCTGTTTTTAGGCGCTCCGCGGCGTGACATTTAGCATCCACAATTTTTGACCTAGAAAAAAAACCAAAATTCTCGTCAATCTACATTAGAACACCTACGTTATCTATATTAGAACATACGTACGGGATTAAAAAAATATTGTTTTATTCATAAGTTGCAGGTATTTGAACTTAAGAAATGAATTTTCAGTGAAAAATTTCGTATAAAACTGCTCATAAAGTGGAAACTTTTCAATTAATCAGAAATTCCATACGTACTTCTCTGCGAACTGCAATTAGGAACATAACCTTTAAATTTACAGCAAACCGAGTGAAAATTGTTGAAGTTATTTGTCACGCCAATTTGAAAAAAGATAAAAAAAGAAAACATTAGTAGTCGACCATTTTCTACACCGAAAACAAATATATATATATATTTTTTATCAGCTTGATATTCATACTAAATAGATGTGTAATTAATGTTATGAGTGAATCACTTTTCCATACGAAAAAAATGTTAAATTCGCACATGATTTTATACACGTTACTGTGGCCTAACCCCATAACGGAATTCTAACAAGGTTTTCCAAAATTACTTTGGGTCCAAAAAGCCCAATGGAATCCGATCTTTTGCAACTCAATTCAACTACTATCGAAAAACCAACGCCAAACATGTTTTTTTTTGCGAATCCCAAAGATAACCTTACTCGTATCTTGAAGATGAATTTTGGTTCGGGAATAAGTGGCCAGTTGGGCGCCGTTAACGATGGCGGCTCTTCCCATTGTGGGAATGGCGCCTCGCCACAATCTGAGGACACCCTCGTCACGGGTAACCGTCGATAATCCGGCTATGGCGTTTTTGTATCGTCTTCTCTTGCCTGCAGGATTCTTAGCGTCTGATATCATTCGTACCATGACCAGATCGGCGGGGGTGCCCACCCACGATCCGAAAATACCGGATATCATTCCTATGCTCAGCAACGTTGGGTAGTTCAAGCGACCGAAGCGTTCCCTTTGATTTTGAAATTTGATTTACGTTCGAGATCTATCGTCGGCGTTAAATAATATGGTTGGATTTATTTTTGAACTAAGTGCGGTGTGAAAAAATTGTCGTTTTTTCATGTCCAAGCTATGATCAATGTAAGCAATCGATTTTCTATAAATCACGCACAAAAACATATCTTTGATTTTCTGTATATCATTGACGAAAATGTTTTTCTTTATATCCACCGGTTTTATTTAATTTTACGTTTTTAAGTTGGTTTTTTAATTCAAACGTTTTTTAATTTTACGTTTAAGTTAGTTTTTTAATTTAAAAAACGTAAATTATAATAAACCCAATCAAATTCAAGCATTTATCCATTTTCGACCAAAGGTAAATGCGAATTATAATAAACCCGAAGAAAGCCAAAAAATTGAAGCAATATCCATATCAAACCTAAGATGAACGTAAATGATAATAAACCCACAGAAACCCAAGCGAAAATCAAGTATTCATCGATCGCCGACCAAAGGTGAATGTAAATTTATAATAAATCCAAGGAAACCCATAAAAATCAAGCATTCAACCATGTCCGACCTAAGACGAACGTAAACTATAATAAACCCAAAGAACAAATTAAACGCAAGCATTTATCCATCTTCGACCTGCGATGAACGTAAATTATAATGATCGTCGCCTTGCTATGAACGTAAATTATAATCAACCCGAATAAGACCAATTAAACTCAAGAATTTATGCATCTTTTACCTGAGATGAACGAAGACGCCGTTCGCAAATTGAATCCGTTGATTTTTTAAATCATGATAAAAATAAATGATGTTATCGATTTGGATCGATTTGAAAAAAATCTTGCGAATAATCACCTTAACCAATCCAGTAAAGTGCTATAAATTCCTAGTCTAGTGGTCGAGTATGTGACCTGTCGGAGCAAAGCCGCCGTCAAACCGACGTAAAAGCCGCGAATACCGGCACTCTGAAAGGTTTCCCTCATCATCGAGAAAAACGGAGCGTGTGTGAAGTGCATGTATATTTTCATGACGTCCAGAGGATGCGTCACGATTTGGCCTGTCGACCTGTAACATTCAAAGATGTCTCGTGTTCTTACTCCAGGGGGCGAAGAAAATACGGGCTGAGGTGTCCACTAGAAGGGAATATAGTTTGATCTTAACCCAGCTAATCCACCAATCACGAAGTTCACGAAAATAGGCACGTTTGGACATTTCCCAATGACCACACTCTTGGATATTTCACTGAACGAAGACACGTCGCTATCCGCGGAGGACATTGCCTCTTTTTCCCTCCATTCTTTCATCCGAATCAATAAATCGATACATCTAGAAGATTATGGCAAGTGTCACTGAATCGCTGCTGACATCAGCCGATTGATCAGGCCACACGTGGGGTGAAGTTTTCCAATCTTCTTCCATTTTAAGGATGTTGAGTCCCTATGAAACATGTTAATTGTTCAATAAATAGCTTCTTAATCGTCATGAAATTTTTACACGACCTCGTGAATACTTCGTGTAAAAACATACAAAATTTTCAGAATTCTATCATCATTACTTCAACCTCCTTAGGGGTTGAAATAAAAAATGATAAGAAAATTCTGAAGACTTGGTATGTTTTTGTATGAAGTATTCAAGAGGTCGTGTTAAAATTTCACGACGATTAGGAAGCTCGTTATTAAAAAATTAACATTTTGTTAAGAACAATTTTTAACAGAAAAAAAAATTCATCAATAAACTTCGTTTTGTTTCCGTTGCTTTCAGTATATTGTAGATATTACAAAATTCAGAGGTAATAAAAAACTTATTGCAAAGTTACATCAGTTTCCATAAGACAACATTTAATTTGTGAATGTTAATTGTTCAATAACGAGCTTCATACAAAAACATACCAAATTTTCAGAATTTTATCATCATTTGCGATTTGGGATTCAACATCCTCAAGGAGGTACGATCACTTCCACGGGGTCAAAAAAGGGTCTAAATTTACTTTACTCGCAGCTGCTCTGATTGATGTTTACTTATGTTGATTATTCGTATTGTCGATTATAGTGTGCCAAATGTTGTGGTAAATGATGAATTTATTGCACGTGAACAAATAAAAACTGAAAAATGAGGTTGTCAACGACTCGGTTGTAATCTTCGTAATAATACACGGAGAGAATTTTTAAGTATTTTTTACGGTGAAATCTCCGTAAAAATTACATAAAAATTTGAAACCGGTGACAAATGTGCACATAGTCAAAAATTGACACTAGCTTTTAATATTTTGCGTTCATTGATGTAAAAATTTAAGCAAGTAGCATAATTTTTTACATTTCTTTCAGTAAAAATTCTGACACATTCTCATGTAGAATTTTAACAATGGGCTGCCTAAAAAATTCCAAGTTTCTACAGTAAAAATAACCTGGACAAACTTGAAATTTCTAAAATCCCTAGCGAAAAATTAATTCCCTATGATTAAATAAATACTCTATATACTGTATTTCTGAACATTTGTGTTCTTGATTGCTACTTATTTTAGCATATCATCTTTCCGTACCATTGTAGACGTCCTTTATCGAAGTTTCTTTTCACGTTTCTTTGTTTTCTTGCGTAGAACTGCGTAGAACATGTTAGACTGCACGAGACCACGAGGCTTTCTTGGCCCATGCTTCGTACTATAATGCGCATGCGCGGTACCGCTGTTGCTAAGCAACGCGGGTCGGCGTCGTTCGTGCTCGTCATACTGCGTCATGCACAAGCCACTCTCACAGCTTGCGTTCACGTATGCGTACGCTACACACAGAGCTCACGCGTACGGTCAGGCGACCTAGCCCTAACTGATTTTACTATAAAGAACGTAAAATTCCGGTGGACGCACGGAAAATTTCGGCTTCCTTTTTTAAATTTTTATGGAAAACACGCAAATTTCTCAATGTTCCACTGAAAAATTTCATTTATATTAGCACTTTTGTAACTTATTGTCGTAATCTTTACGTTTCATGAAATTTTACTATTAATTTCAGTCAAAATTCTGGAAAATATTTTAAATTTCTGTTACGCAAAAGTAAATTTTGATTCATTTCCAGGAAAATTTATAATTTATTCCCTAAAAACCTGAAGAATTGCACGTTTGTCACCGAGTTACTGTGATTTCACAGTAAAAATTACTTAAAAATTCTCTCCGTGTATTAACGTAATAAAATTCAACCCTATTAAAATAGGATTGAATTACCTCAGCGGAATTAACACGATAGGCAGAATATAATTATACATATTATTGATACGTGATGAATGATAAAACTCCATAAATTGTTGTTTGCATATTTTGTGGCGGCTTATATTCAAATTAGTTTCAAAACAAAGCTGGGTTATGTTCGCCAAGCGCATTAGCTGTCACTCGCGACGTTGCTAAGTCTGTGAGTGCTGTTTCGTCGTTCTGACCATTTTCAACCGGAAGTTGAAACTTTCTTGTAATGTAGTGCTTTAACTACACGGTTAAGATTGATTTTTTTATTTTTTACAATATCTATTATATATAATCTATCGAATTTCATTTTTCCAACGGATTTAGTTGGATACGTGAGCAGAAAAACCACGATCACCGCACTTACGGTTGACCGTCTCCCTAAGACGACGTGCTTCGGTAACTTAAAGTGCTCGACTTCGCAGTTTTATTGCAAAAAAACTAAATGGTCAAAATAGCTCAAATGTTGGCACCAGGCGCAAAAACTATTCGTCAAAATCATATAAAAATTTCGAATCCGAAAGTTGGATTCGTAGTAATGATCGTACCTCCTTAATTCCTCGTATCTGAAGATTTGCATCCCTGTTGTAACAATGTCCCTTCAGATTTACTATGTAATGTTCCTATGATTGGGAAAAGTTGGGAGTTTCATTGATGGAGGTTGAAGAATACTGATTGTTCTTCAGACTTGGGTGCATCCAGTGAGAGCTGTTCAGAGTAGAAGTTTCCATGAGCTCTCCCCTGTCGCTTTAACGATACAGGACTAATAACCAATAACAGGATTCAAGTAACTTACTAGCGTCGTTTCTGGCAATTTAAAAATATTGGCCCAACGCTAGCAATAACTAGCAAGTAACGAAAATGCTGCTGCTTTTCACTAGGCAGCTATTCTCTATGGGACAACATTTCATAGCCGCAGACACCAGCAGCGTTTTAGTAAGTTACTCAACTTACTAAAGTGTTTGATTCTTCCCAAAGAACTAGGAAGATTTTCCATGCCTTTGCTATTTAAGGCAGGATTCTACTTTGAAACCATGAAAAAAACGCTATTTTCGTGAATTTTTTCTGAGAATACTATTAAAGATATCGATATGGGGTTTAAACTGTTCAATAAACACACTCTTTAAGTACATAAAAAAAAAATTTTTATGTATTTTATTCATTTTTTGTACACGTAAAATATGTTTAAAGCCAACGCCTCGAAAAGCAGGTACCGTTGCCGTGGTCGTGAAATCTTCCCGACGGATGGTCTGAAACAAAAAAATCAAATAGTTTCATGTTCAGTATGTCTTCAGGAACCGACCTAACTAGAATATTTTATATACGTGCAAAATTAACAAAATGGCGGCTAAAATACGAAAAAAATGCGTTTTTTTGGGTCTTTTTTTGCAATAAAAAAATTGTTATAATCAAAATTTTAAGTTGATTGTAGTTAGGTCGGTTGGTACACACATATAGAATATGTGTTCCAAATTTCATAAGGATCGGTTCAGTACTTTTTGAGTTATCACGACCACGGTACTTGAAAATGTCGTTTCGAGAAAAACGCGTTTAAAGTTTTGGTGGGTGATAAATCGTAGAAAAAATTATCTTACCCTCAATCAGCGATGCCTGGGCCATATAATATGCCTTCGACGTGTTCCAGGTGGGTGTTTTCATCCAATTTAGCCTTTCAAAGTTTCAAAGTAGAATCCTGCCTTAAGACCCACATTCATCATTGCTATTTAATCATTCACAATTCATCATTGCTATTTAAGACCCACATTCATCATGACATCAATGCAATCAGTGCTACGACCAAGATTCCCCCGCATTTCGTTCTCCCTCAAACAATATGAAGTTCTTTCAGCAGAAGTGTCCCTTCCTCATAGATCCGTCTGGTGCATTTGGGGTCAAGGAACGCGATTGGGGTGGGCACCTTGGCGTGTCAAACTTCCAATGGTTTCCCGGAAACAACGATACGTTTAACTGCCCTGAGTGAACATCCTTGGGCCAAGATAATTCCAACGGTGGGGGACTAAAGCTTGCACGAGGCAAACCAGCCGGTTCATGCGCACAAATGTGGATACCTGCCGTGCATTAGGGTCTGTGTCAACGGGTGCATGTTCCACTGTTACGACAATAAGGGCAAATGCGATTTGATAGGGATCGCGAAGCTTTTCTGTTCGCGAAAGGCTGTACCGGAGGGTAGGAAAAGCTCCACAAAAGTTGAACTATATGATTAGGCTGAACAACGAGGCCGATAAGTCGTCGCCGAGATCGTAGAAATGCGGTCAAGTACGTGTCGCACCGCGCCTTGGAGTGGAGTTTGTTTGGGTTTGCTGAGTACGCGCGTAATTGCAATATCGACTTCCAATTTCGAAACATTCAGAGTTTGCTAGTTCGTCTGTTGGCTGTTGAACATTAGCATACTCTAAGTACCAGCAATCATCGGTATTTTACATGTCAATTTTTTCGAACAGTGTCGCAATGAAGATGGACAGAACCTTGTCAACTTAAAAATCTTTGTTCGTGAGTCATTTCAAAATCTCAAGCCCAAAATTGCCAAGAATAGAAGGCCGAGCGTTCCCAGCGAATCGATTCCGAGATTCTGCAGTTTTTCCGTTCTCTAAATATGAAATAGGACATTTTTAAGGTACCAAGGTTTTAAGGTACCCATATCGTGCCCGGCACAAAGCTTAGCCACGTGTTCCCATCAGGAACACGAGGTCGGACTTTTCTGGCCTTCATGGTAGATCCAGCTGAGTCTTTTCGACCCTATGGGTCGCTGACCGTAACGCAGACAGTCGCAAAACGGACGGGCGAACAATGGAGTTGTTTAGGTTCACTTGAGCCTGTTTAAGGCGGGATTCTACTTTGAAACTTTGAAAAGGCTAAATTGGATGAAAACACCCACCTGGAACACGTCGAAGGCATATTATATGGCCCAGGCATCGCTGATTGAGGGTAAGATAATTTTTTCTACGATTTATCACTCACCAAAACTTTAAACGCGTTTTTCTCGAAACGACATTTTCAAGTACCGTGGTCGTGATAACTCAAAAAGTACTGAACCGATCCTTATGAAATTTGGAACACATATTCTATATGTGTGTACCAACCGACCTAACTACAATCGACTTAAAATTTTGATTAGAACTATTTTTTTATTGCAAAAAAACACCAAAAAAAACGCATTTTTTTCGTATTTTAGCCGCCATTTTGATAATTTTGCACGTATATAAAATATTCTAGTTAGGTCGGTTCCTGAAGACATACTGAACATGAAACTATTTGATTTTTTCGTTTCAGACCATCCGTCGGGAAGATTTCACGACCACGGCAACGGGACCTGCTTTTCGAGGCGTTGGCTTTAAACATATTTTACGTGTACAAAAAATGAATAAAATACATTAAAAAAATTTTTTTTATGTACTTAAAGAGTGTATTTATTGAACAGTTTAAACCCCATATCGATATCTTTAATAGTATTCTCAGAAAAAATTCACGAAAATAGCGTTTTTTTCATGGTTTAAAAGTAGAATCCCGCCTTAAGTTTGTTTGGGTTTACATGAGTTTTGGTTTCAGTTCGTTTAAGTTTGTTTGCGTTTCCTTGAGTTTTTTTTTTATGTACTCGAGTTTGTTTGGACTCCGATAACTTTGTTTGGGATTACTTGAGTTTGTTTCGGGTTTACTTGAGTTTTTTTTTCGGCTTACTTGAGTTTGTTTCGGGTTCCTTTGAGTTTGTTCGAATTTCCTTGAGTTTATTTCGGATTTCTTAAGTTTGTTTAAGTTTCCTTAAATTTGTTCGGGTTCACGTGAGTTTGGGTTTCATTCGATGTTGTTTTCAGTTTACTGAAGTTTTCGGTTCGTTTGAGATTCTTTGACCTGACTTTTGTTTTCCGTTTCTTTGACTTTCTTTGGGTTTCCTCGAGTTTTTTTTTAACCTGAGATTGTTTGGGGTTACTAGCGTTTGTTTGTATTTTGTTTCCAGTTTGTGTGAGATTGTTTGAGTCTACCTGAGCTTTGTTTGCTTGAGTTAGTTTTGAGTTAGTTTCTTGAGATGTTTTTTTAGGTAGTTCGGGTTTGCTTGACTTTGTTTTGGGTTTGCTTGAATTCGTTCGAATTTCTGCGAGTCAGTTCGGGTTTGCTTGAGTTTCGTTTGGGTCGATTGGTGTTTCTTCGGATTTCAGCGAGGCTGTGAGACCTCTCGAGTGCTTTCATTAGACCTAACCAAACCATGCCAAATCGTTGGCGGGTCTCCAGGTTTGGTTCCTTTTTTGTGCTCGTGGTGCGGCGGCCTGTGGAGCCGGTAACACGCGGAAGCTCTCGTCGAACAGGTGAGGAAAATACGACAGGAGGGAGGTCGGTTGAGAGAGGGGTGAGCGCGAGAGGGCGAGAGGGAGTGGGTGCGGCCATCGATGACCGCGAGAGCGTGCGGGGCCCACAACGGATCAATACTCCACCGGCTTCTTTGCGTCTAGAGAACCGCCGCTGAATTTACGCCGCACACGGTCGCGAACTTGTCTCGCTCGACCTCGTGTTCGCATTTCTCTCTCTCCCTCTCTCTCTCTCTCTCTCTCTCTCTGTCTCTCTGATTCTTGCTCCGGCGGTTGTTCGCCGGCTCTCGAAATTTCGCCAAATCGCGATCCTCGGTCACCCTTAATCGAGATTCGCCGTCGAGGTTACCGGGAAAACCCTCGCTCTTCCGTGATACGGGCATTTATTGATACGCGACGAGCGGCGCGACTCGACGGTTTCCGGTGTGCGTCGCACCCTCGTACCTGGCGGACGCGAAGCTCAACTGGCTGCCGCAGGAAAATCGAGTCGTAAGCATGCACCGAGGAAAAACCTTCGTCGAGCCCACGATTTCAATGGACTTCCGGTGTCGTTGCAAAGAACTTCCGGACTCATTGCATTTCTCTCTTTCTCGTTGATCGTTCTCGTGACCGACGCTCGGATTGTTGCCGCAACGTTGCCGCAATAACGAGGCTTTTGGAGCGACCGTGGAACTCGAAGGGCTGGTGGGCATTGCGCGTGGAAAAATGGCCTCGAAGGTACTCGTGAAATTGCCGACGGTACCGTTCCCACAAGTGCGTATTTTGCCTCGTCCTCCAGTGGAGTCCTCGGCTCGAGGCCTTAGGCCACAGTAACGAGTATTAAATCACGTGCGAATTTGACAATTGTTTTTTTCGTACGGAAAAGTGATTCACTCGTGAAATTAATTACACGGCTATTTAGTACGAATATCGAGCTGTTAGAAAATATATATATATATATTTTTTTTTTTTTTCGATGTACAAAATGGCCGACTACTAATATTTTCTTTTATCTTTTTTTTTAGGAGCTCCGCGGCGTGACATTTAGCCTCGATAATTTTTTACCTGGACCATAAAACAAAAATTCTCGTCAATCTACATTAGAATACCGCGAGAAGTGCGTGGGGAATTTAAAAAATATTGTTTTATTCAAAAGTTGTGGGTATTTGAACTTAAGGGGAGGGTAGGGGTTTCAGCGTGAAAAAAAAAACACTTTTTCGCGATTTTTTTTCATCTATATCGATAGAGTAAATTCATTGAATCCTTTTGTACATTGTTGAGTGTCATTTCAAGGACATTCCGTGAAATTTGTACGCGAAAATATCCACAAGCAAGCCGGTGACAAAGCTTTTCCAAGAACGCCTTTGGAAAAACATGATTTGCGGTGTTCACTGTATCTCAGCTAGAAATTGTCTGAAATCAAGTACCATTAAAATTTAGTCAAAAGTATCATCGAATGTGCCCCCCAACGGTCTTTGATAATTTTATTTTCATTTCGCTATTTTTGGTGGTCATGTAAAGTGAAAAGTGCTATTTTTCACGAAAAATTCCGCCACTTTGGAGGTGGAAAACGCCCTCAATGTAAAAAAAAAAATCTCAAACTAACCGTTGGGGGAGGTGGTTTTGTATGTGGAAAGTGTGTACCAAGTTTGAAATAAATCGGTCATGTAGCTTTCAAATGGCAGTGAACACGGACTTTGGAAAAGGGGTTTCGAGAAAAACGCGTTTGAAGTGTTAGCTACAGTTTGAAACGCGAGCTACAGTGTTAGAGGAGCGGGACTAAATAGTCAATATAGTCAATAACTTCGAGAGTTTTGCTTTGATTGACTTGAAATCTTGGAATTATATTCTTGAAATGTTCAACTATAAGAAAAGACGAAAAAAATCGATTTTTCAAAAGTGCAAACCCCTACCCTTCCCTCAAGAAATGAATTTTCAGTGAAAAATTTCGTTATAACTGCTCATAAACTGCTCATAAAATGAAAAGTTTTCGATTAGTCAGAAATTCCGTACGTACTCCTCTGCGAAATGCAATTAGGAACATAACTTTTAAATTTGAAGTAAATCGAGTGAAAATTATTGAAGTCGTTTGTCACGCCGATTGGAAAAAAGCTGTTTCGAGAAATTTCGAGTAGTCGGCCATTTTGTACATCGAAAAAAAAAAAATTTTTTCTAACAGCTTGATATTCATACTAAATAGATGTGTAATTAATTTGGTGAGTGAATCGATTTTTCATACGAAAAAAATTGTTAAATTCGCACATCATTTTATACCCGTTACTGTGGCCAAAGGCCTTAATGAAGTGAGGAAAATTTTGGACGCGATTTATTCTCGTTTTCGTCCAGGGTAAAAAAACGGCACCGGAAGTGATCACGCTGCCGACGAAAAATGAGGGAACGACGCCGGTTCGGGCACAGCCGAACAACGTCAACGGGACGGACAGGACAGCGCAGCTGGAACAGAACATGAAGTATCTTCAGGAACAACATCACGCCACCCTCGTCGCCCTTCATCAAGAGGTCGAGACGCTGCGTCAGAGAAACAGGGGTGAGTTCGCCAATAGACCCACACCGAAGGAAAACAATTTTTTTTTTCCGTAAAAGTATAATATTTATTGTTCAGTATTCATACGGTGCCGTAAACAAATTGAACTGATTATCAACTATTTAAGGGACGTTCAATTGGCAATATAACATTTATATGAAATTTACATGACAATTAGACATTCGTATGACGTTTAGATGACGATGTAAAAATTAATGGTTGAATTCGGTGTAGAGGCGAATTTTTAATCGATAGAAAAAAGTGCGTAGTCCGTTCAACAGTTATTCCGGGAACAAAAAATTGTCAAATTAACGGAAGTATTGATTAAAAAAATTAATTTCCGACCTATGACAGGAACTTACCCGTAGAATAATTTTTTTCTTCTCTGTGGAACATCGTAATTTGTCTCGGCGTCTTTTCTCATAATTGTTCGCTCTTTTGCAGACCTACAATTTCAACTTGTCTTCGCTAAGAACACAAACTGCGTAGGGAGCAGTCCTTCCTCACCAGAGGAGAATTCGAATGGGTTCGTGAAAACGAAGGTGGGGCGAATTTCAATTATATACTCGTCGTTGATCGTTGTGCTGATACTTTTTATTATTTGTATTCTTATTTAGATCTATCATTGCATTTATTTTTATTTATCATTATTTTTTTTGTTGTCATTATATTTTTGTTATCATTGCATTTATTTTTATTTCTCATTACGTTTATATTTATTTTATCGTAATATCTCGGGGGCACGTTAAATGCTTGTGAATTATTTTCAATTGTACAATCATAAAAATATCATAGATATCAAATAATTTCTAAAAATCAATCACATAGTATGTTCTGTCTCTCTCTCTCTTCTCTCTCTCTCTCTCTCTCTCTCTCTCTCTCTCTCTCTCTCTCTCTCTCTCTCTCTCTCTCTCTCTCTCTCTCTCTTCAAAATAAAACATCGTAAAACGTAATCTTTGCCAATAATAACTCGCACCTCGGCATTGACAAATGCATGTAGTTTTAATTTTCAAAGAAGATAAAATTTTATCATAATTTTTTACACATAAAGGCATACGGTGAAAAAAAATCTGGAGCCCATGCAAAAGTTCTCCATCAGTTCTTACCTTACGAAGAATTCATTTATCCTTACTGTGTGTTTTCGGGGATTTTTATCAACATGAATTATTTAAATCAACATTAACATAGTGCATTTATATTCGATAGAAAACTGTCGAATACAATAATCTACGAAAACATTCCCATTTTTGTTCAACAGTTATTTTAGCAAAACGAGTTGTGCAAATACTTTCTTTATCCAGTTTAAATATTATCGACATGCAGCGTTCTCGATACGGTCGATTTTTGATTTTTGATTTATTTCCGCCCACCGAAGAGTCTTTAATATACCGTAAACGTTTTACTTGGGAATCTTACACTTTACGAGCTCACTGCAATTTTTCCGCCACCATCACTGTTCCGCTCTCTGAAATAATGTTTATTGCGATCGTTGACGAGGCAATGATTTTTTCGCGGCACGAATACGCAGGGAAGCCCGTCGTCTGTGAACGTGACGCCTCTACAGGTGGAACTTCTGGAGAAGGATTTGAACGAGATGAAAGCCTCGTTCGACGAGGTCAAAGAACAAAATCAGCATCTTCTGGATGTCATTGACAAACAAAATAAGTACGTCTATTCGAGCCAAAAAAGAGACAGATTTAACGCGTTACCCCCACTTATAGCGCAAAAAAAGGCCTTTTTCATGAATTTTTTTAAAGAAAACGACAAAACTTTTTTAATCGATCAATATACCATTATAAAAAACACATCTTGAAGAACTTTCAGTAATTTTTTTATTGAAAAATATTACATTGTTTAGTGGCAAATGGCCGTCAATGAAATAATGTTTTTATATACACGGTTTGCGGTGACCAACATTGCGGCGAAGTGGATCATCTGAAAAAAAAATGCGGATGGATTTAGTCAAATATAAGTATAAACTAGTCTTTAATCGAAGGATTTTAAAAAATATTCATTTTTCACAAAATGGCGGACAGTCAAAGTTAATGGT
Source organism: Ophion costatus (assembly GCA_951751655.1). Classification (NCBI taxonomy): domain Eukaryota; kingdom Metazoa; phylum Arthropoda; class Insecta; order Hymenoptera; family Ichneumonidae; genus Ophion; species Ophion costatus. Next base: position 38,620,007 of record OX632362.1, on the reverse strand, counting down.
TCGATTTTAACGAAAAAAAACGGCCGTTTTTTGGCTATAAAACGGCCACTTTTTTTCGAAAAAAAAAATCGAACGATTAAGGACTACATTTTTATGTATTAAATAAGCCTGCAAAATTTTAAGAAGATCGGTTCATTAGTGTTCGAGTAATCTTGGTCACCGACTTCAGAAATGCCATTTTGAGAAAAACGCGTTTAAAGTTTCAATTTCAGTTCTTCAATTTACGGATTCTTCTCTTTCAACGTTCATATCTCAGTCAATTTTGTTCGGATCGACTTGAAATTTTCAGGACATATTCTCAGATACTTATACTTCAAAAAAATGCAATAAAAAAAATCGATTTTTTCAAAATCGCAAGTGGGGGTAACCCCTTAACATATCGACCATCCACTAAAAAAACTGTCAGCACAAAAAATGCAGTTTTGACAAAAAACGCATTTAAATTGTGTTTCACATACGTGAGGCCACGTCGACCCCAATATTTATCGAAAATAGCCTGCAATAATTTTCTTTATTGTGAAATTTATAAATCTTAACTCTTTTTTTCGTATGGAAAAGTGATTCACTCATAAAATTAATAACACATCTATTTAGTATGAATATCAAGCTGTTAGATTTTTTTTTTTTCGATGTACAAAATGGCCGACTACCAATATTTTCTCTTGTTATCTTTTTTTTAGGTGCTCCGCGGCGTTACGTTTGGCATCCACAATTTTTTTACCTAGAGCAAAAAACAAAAATTCTCGTCGATGTACATCAGAATACCTAGAGAAGTGTGTACGGAATTAAAAAAATATTGTTTTATTCAAAAGTTGTAGGTATTGGAACTTAAGAAATAAATTTCCAGTGAAAAATTTCGTTATATCTGCTCGTGAAATGAAAAGTTTTCGATTAATCAGAAATTCCGTACGTACTTCTCTGCGAAATGCAATTAGGAACACAACTTTTGAATTTGAAGTAAATCGAGTGACAATTGTTGAAGTTATTTGTCACGCCAATTGGAAAAAAGCTGTTTCGAGAAGTTTCGAGTAGTCGGCCATTTTGTACATTGAAAAAAAATATATATATATATTTTCTAACAGCTTGATATTCATACTAAATAGATGTGTGATTAATTTTATCGGCGACTTACTTTTTCACACGAAAAAAAATTGTTGAATTCGCACATGATTTTATATCCGTTACTGTGGCCTAAGGCCTTGACCTTTTTTTTTTAGTTTTATGGCGTACTCATCGCAAAACTGCATTTTTGTGTCGTGACATATTTTTGGTGGACGAGCTGTGTTAAGAACGAAAAATGAAAGGTTTCGTTTTTATTCGCGCAGAAAATTGCAGCTTGCGGAGAAGCGGAAGGACAAAGCGGAAGTGGCGGACGTTGGGGTGCAGGTGGGCGAAACGGGCGATGCGTTGACGGCCGATCTGTCGGCCCGTCTCGAAGACGCGGAAGCCATGGTGAAGCGTTTGCGACGTGAGAACGAGGATCATCAGAGGGAAATAGCGACGATCAAGGCGGCCTCGATGAACACCGGAAACGGAAGAAACGGCAGCGGAAGAAGCCGAGGCCACGACAACGGCCATCACAATCGGGGCGGCCACGCCAACGGGGCTCAGGGCTCGCACTTTCACAAGTTTCCACCCCTCCAGACGCAGAGCTATTGTCACGGCGGGGCGAGGGCCAACCACAGGTGAGAAAATACCTCGCGAAGTAAACTTTTTGAAGAAAAAATATATCGACCTCGCTGAAAACGAAAATTCGAGTTTTTTTTCGGATTATTTGAACTTCTGGTCCGTGCAATTAATATTGAATATTCATGGATACTCGTGTAATTAATTTGCGGCGGCTCGATGCTAAATGTCAAAGGAGACGAATTGCTTTTTCGGTTCCCGATATGTCCCGAAATATTTTTTCTCCAAACACGTTGATTTTCGATATTTTTTTGTGACGAGAGTATTGAGTCGACGAGATCGGGATTTTACAGAAAATCAACCCTTAGTCTTGCTAGACTTGAGTTTTTTTTATATAGAAAAATACTGATAAACAATGGAGTGATTATTATTTAAAGAAAGTGCCTGCTGCATGGCCAATCGGCGCACTTGGTTCTGACAACTAGGGACATCCGAAAGGAAAAACAAAAACTGTACTACAATTATAATCATAAAACTTCCGTACGGATGGATACTTTTTTGAAATCTTGAAAATTTCGAGAACTATAAGCTGTTGAACATTTTTTTTTTTATGATAAACTTTGATGATTTGTTATTAACAAACGGATAAAGTTAAGAAAGAAATCATCCCGTCAGACGATATAAAATGTTATAAGCTACTTGATTTTGAAATACGACCCAACCGCTCTATAAAACATAGTTTCGAAAATTTTTGCGGATTTTCATGATTTTTTTTAAGGAAACATTTCTTTATCATTTTTTAGACTCAGGGTACGTTTTGCTACTACTTTCGGCTGTCACATGATACTTCTTTGAATTAATTAATCTTTAAAAATGCAGGAGATATGGCACGGTCTTCTGAACGAGTTGCGGCGGATGTTGTCAGACGGCGTGGCAAGTAGCGTTGGCGAGATTGATCTGAGAAAAAACCAACGATGATTTTTCTCTCATTAACACTCATCCGCAGAATATGAACCAAGAAAAATGTGAAATATTAAAAATCGGAATGGTACGCGTTGAAAAAAAAAAGATTGAATTTTCCGAAAAAAATGGCAAAATGGAGCAATAAAAAATACTTTTTTTCTAAACATTCAAAAACGTTAAGGTTCATATTTTAGACAACAAGGTTAGGAAGACTTACGACAAATATCATTAGAATCGGTTGATAAGTTTTCTAGCTACACGTCACGCCAGTTTTGAAAATGCAGTTTAGAAGACCGTGCCGTACCAGCACTATTTTTAAAGATTAGTAATAAACAAAAAAATACCACGATAAATACCAATAATAAACAAAAAAATACCACCATACAAAAATAAGAGCCAAAAGTAGTATTAAAACCTCGTAATTTTTTTTATTTTTAACCTTTAAACTTTTACTAGACGATTTTAAAACTTTTAATAAAAGATTTTAAAACGTTTACTAAAAGATTTTAAAACTTTTACTTAAAGATTTTTAAACTTTTACTAAAAGATTTTCAAACTTTTACTAAAAAATTTCAAAACTTGTACTAAAAGATTTTATAACTTTTACTAAAAGGTTTTTAAACTTTTACCAAAAGATTTTTAAACTTTTACTATAAGATTTTTAAACTTTTACCAAAAGATTTTTAAACATTTACCAAAAAATTTTTAAACTTTTACCAAAAGATTTTCAACTTTTACTAAAAGATTTTTAAACTTTTACTAAAAGATTTTTTAACTTTTACTAAAAGATTTTAAAACTATTACCAAAAGATTTTTAAACTTTTACTAAAAGATTTTTAAAATTGTACTAAAAGATTTTTAAATTTTTACTAAAATTTTTTTATACTTTTACTAATGATTTTTAAACTTTTACTAAAAGATTTTTAAACTTTTACCAAAAGATTTTTAACCTTTTACCAAAAGATTTTCAACCTTTACTAAAAGATTTTAAAACTTTTTCTAAACGATTTTTTAACTTTTACTAAAAGATTTTGTAACTTTTACGAAAAGATTTCAAAACCATTACTAAAAGATTTTAAAACTATTCCTAAAAGATTTTAAAACTTTTACTAAAACATTTTTAAACTTTTACTAAAACATTTTTAAATTTTTACTAAAACATTTTTATACTTTTACTAATAATTTTTAAACTTTTACTAAAAGATTTTTAAACTGTTACCAAAAGATTTTTAAACTTTTACTAAAGGTTTTTAAAACCATTACTAAAAGATTTTTTAATTTTTATTAAAAGATTTTTAAACTTTTACTAAAAGATTTTAAAACTATTACTAAAAGATTTTTGAACTTTGACTACAAGATTTTTGAACTTTTACTAAAAGATTTTTAAACATTCACTAAAAGATTTTTGAACTTTGACTACAAGATTTTTGAACTTTTACTAAAAGATTTTTAAACATTCACTGAAAGATTTTTGAACTTATACTAAAAGATTCTAAAAAATGGCGAAGAAAGGTTTCCTTAAAAAAAAAAATTACGAAAGTCAGCAAGCTTTTCCTCGCCCAAAGGTATCTTCCCCTAAAAGAATTTCCGAAAGACCTGCGTTACGAATCGAATTGAAGGCCCTCCGGCGCAATTGCCCGTAGTTTCGACCACAACACGGAGTACCATCGTAGCGGAAGAAGACGACAGCCGCAGCAGGACAAGCAGCAGGATCGTGCGGGCACGTCGGACGGCACGATGTTGCCCCAACTCCGCAACAGCAGCAACGGCAAACAGGAGAGCCCGAGTTACCCGCCGTTCTACCGAACGCGCGGCTATCACGACGACGGGGGCGATTATTACCGCGAACGGGGCAACCGGAAGTACCGCGGCCAGCGATCGCAGCGAGACGCGACGGACTCGCGGGAGGATCATCGTCGGGACTTCAAGGACGTGGGCAAGCAGGACCAACAGCAGAGAGACGGGACCACGAATTCTTCGCAATCTTCCAGAAAACAGTAAGACCGAGGATAATGGGGGAAAAAGCAAGAAAAAAAAAAACAAACGAAAAAAAGAAAAACGAACAAAAATTTTCACGTATACTCTCAACCAAAAGTATCTGCGTTGTTGCATATATCGCTTGAGCGGAACACCTCTGTGTTTTAGTTCGTCAAACTAGAACGAAAGATAATAACATATTCAGGGATGAAGGAAGGCGTGCTGAGAGGCAAACAAACACGAATAGACTGAGTGAGGGAAACCTTAAGGGGAAATGACACACGATTCCGTTGGTAATGAAAAGTCTGAAAGATTTTTGGAATTTTTCTCAAAAACGGCTCTGGGAAGCTGTGAGCGAAAAAACGTTGGGAAATTAACTTCCGGTTGAGCTGATCGCTGATCGAAGAGTGCATCGACCCAGCCACGACCGAGACACGCCTTTTGACACTCGAACCGTTGCATCAGGTGAAAAAATACCTGAGAAAAGTTCCGAAAAATATCGTGCAATTGTTGATAGTTGTTTTGATGTCCGTAAAAATTGGCGTGGCGCTGGCGCAAGAAAGGCGTCGAAATTTCGTGTGTCGTTTCGCCTCAGGTACCTGAGTTTGGGACGTCGCGCAGTTTCATTGGATATACTGACAAGGAACATCCCTCGGGTGACACCCTTCGATTTTGTTTAAATTTGGATATGTTATGAAGCACCGAAAACTAAGCGATACGTATTTTTTTTATCGGCGAAAAAACGGCTTTAAGGGGTGAAAGCACCCCTCGAAAAAAGGCATCTCTAGGGGTAATATAGCAGTTTCACAGACAAGGAGTCCACCGATTTTAATTAAGCAAAAACGAAAATTCTTCTAATCCGAAGCAATGAAAAACCCACTATAGTGACGTTGCAAAAAAAAATTAAGGGGTGCACCACCCTGGAGATGCCTTTTTCGAGGGGTGGTTTCACCCCTTAAGGCAGGATTCTACTTTGAAACCATGAAAAAAACGCTATTTTCGTGAATTTTTTCTGAGAATACTATTAAAGATATCGATATGGGGTTTGAACTGTTCAATAAATACACTCCTTAAGTACATAAAAAAAAAAATTTTATGTATTTTATTCATTTTTTGTACACGTAAAATATGTTTAAAGCCAACGCCTCGAAAAGCAGGTACCGTTGCCGTGGTCGTGAAATCTTCCCGACGGATGGTCTGAAACAAAAAAATCAAATAGTTTCATGTTCAGTATGTCTTCAGGAACCGACCTAACTAGAATATTTTATATACGTGCAAAATTAACAAAATGGCGGCTAAAATACGAAAAAAAAAATGCGTTTTTTTGGGTCTTTTTTTGCAATAAAAAAATAGTTCTAATCAAAATTTTAAGTCGATTGTAGTTAGGTCGGTTGGTACACACATATAGAATATGTGTTCCAAATTTCATAAGGATCGGTTCAGTACTTTTTGAGTTATCACGACCACGGTACTTGAAAATGTCGTTTCGAGAAAAACGCGTTTAAAGTTTTGGTGAGTGATACATCGTAGAAAAAATTATCTTACCCTCAATCAGCGATGCCTGGGCCATATAATATGCCTTCGACGTGTTCCAGGTGGGTGTTTTCATCCAATTTAGCCTTTCAAAGTTTCAAAGTAGAATCCTGCCTTAAAACCGTTTTTCCGCCGATAAAAAAAACTACGTATCGCTTACTTTTCGGTGCTTCATAACATATCCAAATTTCAACAAAATCGAAGGGTGTCACCTGAGGGATGCTGTGATCAATTATTCCTCGTAATCGTAGCTCGGTGGCTATAATTATGTAAGCCTGGCATCCGGTAGGGTAGAGCGATCATAAACAAACGAAAGAAAAACGTATACTGAATATTTACAATTGTGTTAGATGCGGACTCGTCGTCGTGTATACGAAAGCGATAAAGTGCGATGCCATGCCGTTTTGTTCGCGCATATAGATCGTGTGTTTGACGGCGAATAAACATTGAGGGGAGACGTTTAGTTTTGGCGGAGAATCAAGGTCAAGGGACGGGGATTGTCTCCTTCTGGAGGTCGCGAAACTCCTCGTCAAGGTCGAAAAACTCCTTGTCAATGTCAAGAAACTCGTTTGAAGGTCGAAGAACTCATTCTCGTGGCCGAGGGCCTCTTTTCGATGGTCAAAGAACTCCTTCTGAAGGCCGAGGATCTGTTGAAGGTCAAAGAACTCCATTTGAAGGTGAAGGAACTCATTTTAAAGGTCAAAGAACTCCCGGAAGCCGAGGAATTGTTGAGGGTCAATGAAGTTCATTTGAGGGTGGAGGAACTCTTTTTAAAGGTCAAAGAACTCCTTTTCGACATCAAGGAACTCCTTTCAAGGGTCAAGAACTCCTTTTGAAGGTCAAGGATCTAATTTTCAAGGTCGAGAAACGCTATCTCGAGGTCAAGGAACTCCTGTCCGAGGTTGAGGAATCCTTTTTCAAGGTCGAAAACATATTTTCAAAGTCAAGGCACGTTTCTATCTAAAGTAAAATCCAAGCGAATGAAAAACAACACCAAAAATGGGAGCGTGCTCCGCGAACTATGGGTTTCGAAATGATTCGACGATGAAATCAGGAATGGTCGTGTCCCACGTGAAATTCTTCGAGCAACAAATATACACTAAATCTTCTTCGTGTGTCCGCAAGGTATATATACTTCGTGTCTTTTTGGTACATATATATATATATTCCTCGCGATCTTGGGCGAAGCGTTGAGGGCAATTTTGAACACTTTGACCAAAGTATACCATTCACCAGGACGAAGAAACGCGCGCGCCGTAAATCTTTTTCTTCGCAATTCGTATAATTCCTTCGATATAATCGCTGTATACGATATATTTGAAAAAAAAAATATGCGGGATAAACACGCTCCTGTAGACACGAGGTGGACTGGTCTTCTTCATATCCTGTTTGCTTTTTCGTGAACGATCATCAATCCCGAAAAGAAGGAAAGAGAAGGGTTGAGAGAGGGAGAAAAAAGATTGTCAGAGTTACGAGAATGATTGCTCAGAATTGTTTTTTTTTTATTACTTCCCGATCGGTTTCCATCAAAGTTCAATTGACCAAGTGGTTTTTTCATTACGCACACAGCTTTCGTCGGTAATTATTGTCTCTTGATATTCTGCTTCCGAGTCGTCTTTTAAGCCCACGCGCTTTTTTCACGATCTCCGAAAACTTCCGTTATATATGTTATTAACGAGGAAAGAAAGAAGCTGAAAACATGAAGGGCGTTTTTTATGAGGTGAAGCGAGAAACGTGAAAACGCGCGAAATTCGCTTGTAACTTCGGTAACCGTGAATAAAAAAAAAAATACCCAAAAAGTCTATGGCGAAATAAATATATGCCTCGTATTAGCCAGATTGAATAACTCGAGTACGTACAACAGCAACAAAACTTATGAGATACAAGACTATATATATATGCGTATGTATATAAAGTATATCTATATATGTACACATATATGTATGCTTGAGTGGGTGATATATATTAAATTGATTAAATGAATATTGCACTAATTGCGTCGTTTATTTGTTCGAACGAAACCATTTTCTATCCTCCAAATACAACGAACATCTTTCGACTGGCACGAGTTCGAATCGTCGTTGGTTTTCCCGCGCGACGAGTGGCGCCCTCTCTGGCTCCGTGCACGAAGCTTGACAACGTGGGCTTGTTCTCAGTCTGAATCGATCGAGGATAAAGTGGCTCGCTGTGCAGAAAGGCAGACTTGGAGAAAAAATAAATTAAATTAACAAGTGATCGTGTATGCAGCGCCTGCATAAATTTGAGCTAATCGATAAAAATATCTTATAAAACGTTTCACTGTCTCATTAATTTAAATTGATCTGCGATGAAGAGAAGAGAGTTCGGGACTGGTTTTATTTATCGAGCATTTTTATGTTTTTATTACAAGTTTTTTTAATAAGGCAATTTTGATAATCAAGAGGTTTGGTTTTTGCCTAATTCTTATAAATACGATTTAACTATTTCACTATCATTTTTTTTACTTCGTTTGATTGTACTTTTTTGTTTGATTTTTCGTACAAGTTTTTATTGGTTTATTGATTTTGTCACTTCTTTCATTATACTCCATTTTAATTGAGGTTTCTTGTAAGTTTATATTAGAACAGGTTTTTTTCTCAACCAACCGGTTTTACCACACGGTGCTCTGCCGCTTTTAATTGCAATAAATCAGGTAAAAAATATCCTTATATACCCGGAACTGAACTACGTTTGACAATATTACAAAAATAATTAACATATATTTAATCGATCGAGGGCGCGGTGAATCTACGGAATGAAATTCGTCTTGAAAAAGGTGAAATGCTGCAAGAGTCAGGTGTGTTTGTCGTGTACATCGGTGACGTGACGAGGGCGACTGAGGGCGATCGTCCGCCTCTCTGACCTGCTGACCGATTTTGTTGAATAGCTGCTGACGAATGTCCTCGCTCACTCTTTTTTTTTTATATATCTGTAATTTCAAATACAGTACGACTCAGAGAAAGTGGACATTGCAAAGATGTCGGGTAACTGAGAGAAAATAAAAGCAAAGTGGTCTTATTACTGTTACTTCTGAATATTCTATAATTTCTTTGCAAATGGCCTATATATAAACAAAAATTTGAATACAAGATGATTCAGAAAAAGTGGACGTTGTTGAGAATTATCTTAAATATAAGGAAAATTATCTTATCACTGCTAATTTTGAGTTTTTAATCATTTCTTTATAAATCGCCTATATTTTAAGAAAATTAAAAATAGAGGGTGATTCAGAAAATGCGGACGTTGCTGACAACTAGCGTAAACATAATAAAAATGATCTTATCACTCCTATTTTTGGGGATTCAATAATTTCTCTATAAATTGCCTATATGAAAAGAAAACTCCAATTACAGGGCGATTCAGAAAAAGTGGACGTTGCTGACAATTAGCTTGAATATAAGGAAAATTATCTTATCACTGCTAATTTTGAGTTTTTAATCATTTCTTTATAAATCGCCTATATTTTAAGAAAATTAAAAATACAGGGTGATTCAGAAAAAGTGGACAGAGCTGACAACTATCGAAAATATAAGAAAAATAATCTTATCACTGCTATTTTTGGGGTCTCAGTAATTTTTCTATAAATGGCCTATATGAAAAGAAACCTTCAAATACAGGGCAATTCAGAAAAAGTGGACGTTGCTGAAAATTAGAGTGACAATTAGTGTAAATACAAGAAAAATGATCTTATCGCTGCTGCTTTGGGGGATTCAATAATTTCTCTATAAATGGCCTATATGAAAAGGAAACTTCGAATACAGGGCGATTCAGAAAAAGTGCTTATCAGCTTAAATAAAAAATGATCTCATCACTTATTCATTCTTGATAATTTATGCATAGATCGCCTATCTATAAATGAAATTTCGTATACAGGAAATTTCTAAATAGTTAAACATTGCTCGATTGAAATTGCACTGCATAGAAAAATTTTCAAGGTCGCGTGCTCGTGCCAAGTACGTGAAGAATGGTCTTATTACTGTTCGATTCTGTATTGAAAAACTTTTCCTAATTGTCAAAAAAAAATGTTTATCGTCACATTCGGAATTATCCGTCGTGGAAGCTTTTTTTGGATCGCCCTGTAGATTCGTACACGAACGAGCATGTGTACGAAGAGTATACGCCTCAAAGACGTACGTATTATCACGATGGTGGTGCGGCTCTCCTCGAGGCTCAACACTGAATGGACATGCGGCCTTCACGATGGAAAAAGGCGCCGGATCGACGGACGGGTGCAGCTCACGTTCGGAATTATTACCATTACCTTCGTACTCCAAATTGTAATACAATAATTACAGGTAGCACATTTTTCATCAAATACTCAAAAACCGCCGTTCAACGTTATCCGAAATTCCTTATTATTTGGTTAAACCGGAAATATTTGCTATCTTTCTTAATGTAAATTTGAATTTGTCGATCAGTTTAATTTGATGGAGTTAACATTTGATTAGACCGCTATTGAGGCTCGATCAATAAAATCATTTCGACCGTACAAGTTCAGCAAAACATGTAGGTTTTTTTTCTTCTCAAAACCCCTGCTGTTAAAATGTTTTTTTTCTTCTCATCTCAGGCAGAACGGGCATTATCATTTGGCGTAAAAATTAGCAGACCTCGTATCAGCATTCCGTCATGTAAATTAGAAAAAGATCTCAAACTTGGTAGGATCGTTTAGTATGCGCGCGACATTATTCACAGATATTTTTTTCTCTTTCGCGCTGCGAGTGATTTTTTTAGTGACCAAAGTATCTTGGAATGTCCCACATGTATGTATACGTACAGGGCCTTTCAAGTGAAATCGACCAGGTCGGGCATCTCGTTATCATTTTTGTACACTGTATTAATAAAAAAATTAGTTTCTAGTGCTATCGACTTTTTAAATTATTGTTTTATCAATACCTTCTGTCGAATAATATTGGGATAGAATATTTTTTGTAATAACTTTTTAAATAACATCTCGATAATGTTTTATGAATTGTTCATTATAATTACTTGACAGTTGATAATATTTTTGTGATATTGCTCTGTTGTTTATTAACCAACAATAAGTTTTAATAAGCGGTAACTATCGATACTAAACGTGCAAAATTTATCGAGCATTGTTGAAAGTATGGCTGATATAACTTTGTCAAGTTAAAATCGTTTTTCCTTATTTTTCTTCCAAATCTATCCGCATTACAGTAACCGAAATAATACGGTTTCGAAGTGTGCGCCACTGGATTGCGAGGAACACTCTTTGCCATATCGTTAGTTTTTAATGTTTACTATTTCGCAAAATCTCTTTTCGCAAATTTGAATAATAGATCTCTAAACGAGCGCCTTAAATCGTTATTCTTGCACTTTCATAACTAAGATCTGCTCAAAAATACTAGGAATTAAACAATATTACAAATGAATATGAAATAATAATTCCTAAATATTACAAATAAATATAAAATAATAATTCAAAAATATTACAAATAAATATAGTATAATAATTCAAAAATATTATAAACAAATATAAAATAATAATTTAAAAATATTAGTAACAGACATAAAATAATAATTCAAAAATATTACAAATATATATATAAAATAATCATTTTCATTGCATTCCACCGATGCAAACTTCAATTCCATGCAATAATACTACTTCGAAGTTCTCGCTGACGGGTATTCTCACGAATTATTTCAGATATTTCAACCAAACTGTTACCAACGATCTTAGTGGAGCTCTCCTAATACACGGACATGACGAATTTGTTATACAAGATTTTCCCACGGGCCATATCGTAAACTTTCCCCGACCTCAAAACGTTCTAAAAATCCAAAAATTCTTCGCTCACTCCAAACTGAAAAAAAAACCACGATCTCGCTCAACAAAAACCTTAGGTCCGTTTCCTCGACCCAATGCTCCCCGGAATTCCTTCCGCCCTTATCGCCGACGTTCGTTTACAAGAGACTTCGTTCACAAGAGGGTTACTTCGTAACCTTTGGTTACAAAGCCCCGAGAAGCTGGAGAATGGTTCGCCAAAATGGCGTCCGGCGCGAAATGGCCGAGTGGTACCCGAAGGTTCCGTCTTTAACACAGTATAGGCGTATAATACGTGGACCCAGGAGATGGTGAAAAGGCTTGAATGACGACGACGACGGAAACGACGATCGAGAAATCCTCGACGAATAAAAGCGGACGCGAGATAGCTCTCGTATTCGTGGTAGCGTGGACAAATAACGTATGCGTGCTCTCTCTCTCTCCCTCTCTCTCTCTCTCTCTCTCTCTCTCTCTCTCTCTCTATTCGGGACCACCGTACTCTTAAGGCCCCGTATATACACCGCGTCACAGCGTACCCATATCACCACCATCCAAACCGGAGAGCAAACGAGCCGCTGCCGAGCACATACAGCCAAAGAACGAAGAACATAGAGAGAGCGGACTTTGCACAGGTCGCCGCCGCGTGTTAGAGCTTCGTAAAACGTTCGCCTCGCGGATCCTCTCTCTCTCTCTCTCTCTCTCTCTCTCTCTCTCTCTCTCTCTCTCTCTCTCTCTCTCTCTCTCTCTCTCTCTCTCTCTCTCTCTCTCTCTCTCTCTCTCTCTCTCTCTCTCTCTCTCTCTCTCTCTCTCTCTCTCTCTCTCTCTCTCTCTCTCTCTCTCTCTCTCTCTCTCTCTCTCTCTCTCTCTCTCTCTCTCTCTCTCTCTCTCTCTCTCTCTCTCTCTCTCTCTCTCTCTCTCTCTCTCTCTCTCTCTCTCTCTCTCTCTCTCTCTCTCTCTCCCCCCCTCCCTCCCTCCATCGCTCTCTCTCTCTCTTGCCTGTGTTATACGCGCCGCCATACACTTTTCGACTTGGCGAGAGACCGCTCTCGCGGCCGCACGCTCTCGGAAACTCCTGTCAGAAATCCAGCCAGTCCGCAGTCTCGTCGAAAACTCGCAACGCTCACCGCGCGTTTTCTGTCAAAAGTCCCAAGTACTCGCAGCCATTAACTCCACTCGTAAACAAATTCATTGCGGTCGCAACTCTTTGAGCTCGTGGCCGTTTCACGGTCAACGTAATAACAAACAAACAACGATCTTCATAATAATAATAATGGCAGCGAGTACAATAATAACGGCGAGTACAATAATAATAATGGCGCAATTTAGTGAGAGATGAAAGATAATAATAATCGAACAATTTAATGCGAGATGAAAGATAATAATAGTAGAAATATTAGCATTAATAATAATAATAGTGACGATAAGAACAATAATCAGGTAAAACGCGGTGATATTTCGAAGCTGAAAGGAGTGCACGTGCAAAGTTCGCAGAGTCGGAGCAAAAACATCGTGGATTAGAGCAAGAAAAACAGAGGTGAAGTGATTTCTTGTAGACAATTTTATATCAAGTGTATTCTATCGTGTATCAAAAACCAATTGAAAATGATAACGTGAAAAATTCGGTGCCCCTATATCTGAATAGTAACGATAGGTTGCTTATTCTTATTTTTGTGTTTGTTTCATTACGAATCTCTGCGTTAATGTACAGGTGGCCGATGCAATATTGATTTTGAATACTTTTCCTTATCTAACAAGGTATCGAATTCAAAATCCTGTCGTTTAAAATTGATTTATATATTTAGGTGACATTTTCTTTACATGTATATATTGTGTTGTGAAGATAAATACATTTTTTTGCATATTTGTCCTTGGGCGATTCTATATAGTGACGTTAGATATGTAGGGAGAACATATATTATGCATTTTAAATAGATTCGAGCATAGTTGGATAAATAGTTGGATAAAAAATTACTCTCGCTGACTAGGTCCTTCATTGGGAATGGCAAACGAATTTTTTTATTAAAAGAATGAAATATTAGATTATTTTCAAAATGATTTGTTGCCTCGTATTAACGAATAGTCGAAGTAATTGAATATTTTAGCGTCACATCCTAATATTTCGTCGACCACCTGTCAATGAACTAATTCGTAGATCCAAGTGATTTTTGCATTGCAGGGGGGAAAAAGGTACAGGGGGTAAAAAAGGACTTGCACTCCTTGGCTGCAATAACTCTGCGGAAAAAAAGGACAAATTTGTTTACACATATTGTAACCCAGACAAACCCAACCAAACTTCTCGAAAAAAGGGGTTTTTTTCAATTTTTTCAATGATCAATTTCGAAGATCCACGTGATTTTTCTTCTTCGTGTATAGGTAAAAAAGGACTTTCACACCTTAGCTGCAATAACTATGCGAAAAAAAAACAAAGTTTTGACACATCTTGTAACCCAAACAAACTCTGAAGAAAAGAGAAAATTTCTTCGCACAAATTTTAACCCAAACTGTTCGAAAAAAGGGACATTTTTTACGCATATTTAAGCCGAACAAACTCAACTCTTCGACAACGGGTCAATTTTTTACACGTACTTTAGCCTAAACAAACTATTTGAAAATAAGGGAACATTTTTACGTAAATTTCTACCCAAACGAACTCTTCTAAAATAGGGAAATTCTTTTACCCATATTTGAACCCAAACAAACCCCAACACACTTTTCGAATCAATGGATACCATATTTTTACACCCTACTCCATACGATAGTTCATTTCGAATATAAATATTGCATACCAATGGTAATAAAAAAAAATGTATGGCGATAGAAATCCCCAGGCAACACTGAGAAAATAGACGAGGAGTACAAAACCCTTGTTTACCTTTGTATACGTGTCTATATGGTTTTGAATTTGCGGAGTGAAATAATAGTGACGAGACATTCGAGAGATACGTACAAAAGTAACGCTAGGTCATAATCAATCGATGATCATGAAACTATCATTGTAATCGAGTCAAAAGTGCACCGAAGAGTTTGAGTAATTCGCAGGGTTGGAAAAACGCAGTGTTATTTCAAAAAGAACAAAACGTCATGTTTTATTTAGAAAACAAAAAAAACATGTTCTAAATCAGTTGAACCTAAAAGTTTTTTATGAGGTGTTTGAAACCGGTTTCAAAAATTGATTAAAACATGTTTAAAACCATATGAGGTGTAATCTGAAGTACAGCTGACATCATATTGAAATTATTATTTATATATTAAATATGTTAAATTATTTGTTTACATAATGTTCCTTACTTGTTTACTAAAGTACTAAGTAAAATTGTTAAAATTATTACTCAATAGCTATCTTCTCTGATTCGTCCTCATATCTAGAATTGGTCAATTACAAAATAAGTATGTTAAAGTTAATATTGTTTTTACATCCACATATCTCACTCACTCATCTCATCACACATCATCCCATCACACCTCAGTCGGATTTCTGTTTAGTGCTCTCATAATTGCAACTAATTTTGTTTGATATAATAATTATCAAAAACACTGACGTTTTTAGTATCGCGTTTTAAAAATGTTTAAAACAATTTGTTTTAAATATTTTTTCATTCAGGACTGTATCTTCGTGTGTTTTGAACACTGTTTTAAACAGTTGTTCGAATCAATTGTTTTCAAACAATGCCAACCCTGGTAATTCGAGACCATTTGGATAACTCGAGACCCTTGGGCAGGCGGGGGTGGGCAGGTATCCGATGCTCCTAAAGTTTATTGTTTGAAAGGCGAGTGATTGAATACCGTGTGCACCTGTGCTCCAGTTTGAGCGCAGGTACGGACCCAATAACTCGCCTGGTGACCGTTTACAATTATAAAATGACGCTGGTTGATTATCATTTTTCATGGCTCGTTGCAAATCGCTCTCTTCGAATCGATAAACATCATTTTGACTGTATAATTGCGGCCAATCGCTAATCTTCGTAATTAATAATGTTGCATGATTTGGATTACGAATCATTGCATTATGAAATAACAATTACGTGCAATAATTACGTGAAATACTACATCTGACGATAATTACGATAATAATCAATAATTATGTTACGTGCGATATAACACGTTCGAGTTGCATGTAACGATTTACGCGACAGTTAAATTTTTTACCAACGTTGTTGAAGCTGTTCGACACTTGAAATAGAGCGATTAAAAGAAAAACGAGTCTGAACGTTTGCCTCGTTCTTGGACGATTGATGAATCTTTAATTTGCAATAAAAGTCTGAATTGCGCGTTGCACGAGTGGATTTCGTTACGAGGCTGTTCATTGCGAACTTTCCACTAGCTGTAGGATTTATCCTCCGTATTTGTGGGCAATGCTGTTTTTAATTTTTTTTTTTTTACAGTAACATGAGAATTTTTTTTTATCAGTGTGAGATCGAGAAAAATAAGAGGTCCTGGGGACCATGAATTCCACAGAGGCGCAATAACGTTTTCCAGGAAATTCACGGGACCCTAAGACTCTCTTCGCGCCTGCCACGACCGAGAGAGAGCAAGGAAGATAAAGAGAGAGGGAGAGAGAGAGAGTTCTTTCTTTCGCGGTGTCCGAGAGCGCGTGCGAGAGAGCTCGTGAGGATGTTACGAGAGAGCGCTCACGGGCATTGTCGGCGTCGAGTTCTCTACTTTTTTCCCCCTCCCGCCCCTTACGTAACTGTAGCGCGTATAATATTTGCAATAAAGATATTTTTATTCGGAGCTGCAAAACGAGCGTCAAGCCTGTGAGAATCTTCTCAGCGGGTTTTAATTCAGCTCATTATTCGATGCGACGATTTTGCAATCCTTCAAGATACGAGGAACTTCGAGAGAGAGTGAGAAAGAGGGGGGGAGAGAATGGATTGATCGTATCTTGTGCGGTATTCGTTGGTTCTCAAAATGGACGTCGTTAGAGACGGATTGATGACCCGGGGCGAAATCAAGCTGGAAGTACCTATATCTGTTTCTCCATCTATCCAATCAACTATCCATCTGTCCATTTAGTCATTTATCCATATATCCATCTAGTTATTTATCCGTCCAACAATCAATTCATTTATCTATCTATTCATCTATCCATTTACCCATATATCCATATCTCTTCATCTATCCATTTAACTATTTATCCAGCGATCCATCCAGTTTCCACTTATTAATTTCACAGTTATCCATTTGGTATTTATCAATCTTCCATTCGCCCCTTTTTCATTTTCTATTTGTACATTTTCTAATTAACCGTCTTCTATCTATCCATTTTCCATATATCCATTGATCCATTCTCCATTTATCCATTCAACAATCTTCTATCGATCCATTTTCCATTCATCCATTTTCTATTTTCCGATTATCCATTTTCTATTTTCCATTTATCAATCTTCCATTTATTCCTTTTCCATTTTCTATTTGTACATTTTCCATTTAACTATCTTATCCATCTTCTATTTGTCCCTTTTCCATTTTCTATTTTCCACTTATTCATTTTCCATCTTCTATTTTCCACTTATCCATTTATCCATTTTCCATTTATACATTTTCCATTTATCCATTTTCCATTTATCCATTTTCCATTTATCCATTTTCCATTTATCCATTTTCCATTTATCCATTTATCCATTTTCCATTTATCCATTTTCCATTTATCCATTTTCCATTTATCCATTTTCCATTTATCCATTTTCCATTTTCCATTTATCCATTTTCCATTTATCCATTTTCCATTTATCCATTTTCCATTTATCCATTTTCCATTTATCCATTTTCCATTTATCCATTTTCCATTTTCCATTTATCCATTTTCCATTTATCCATTTTCCATTTATCCATTTTCCATTTATCAATTTTCCATTTATCCATTTTCCATTTATCCATTTTCCATTTATCCATTTTCCACTTAGCCGTTTTCCATTAATTCCTTTCAATTATACGGGCTGCCTGGAAATTCCTCCTCTTCCTGTCAATAGTCCATTCTGTTGACAGGACTTATGAAGTAGCTGAAAATTGTTAATTACTCAAGGAGATCTCGGGGCGCAAACACTGTGACGTCACACGTATTGTTTTCCCGGTTAAAAAGGAATTGAAGTTTCGTTCTCACGCGCCAAGCCGGAAGTGTCATTTGGCGCGACTTCCTTCCGCGTTTTGCCGGCGGACACAAAACGCGAATGTGGCACACATGTGCGCGCGAACGGATTTCACGCGACGATGTTAAAGAGGACTCGTTACGGAGGAGAGGCACGCGAGGGCACCGAAGGGGAAGCGTGCTGTTGTCGCTATTTTCATTCAAAATGGCGACGTCCTTGACGAGGTCACGTGGTTCCCAGCTGCACCTACTCGCTCGGCCACCCACCAGTGCCCTACCGGTTCTCCTGTTTCCTCCCTCCCTCTCTATATCACCGTCCATCGCGTCCATCTCTCTCCTCCCTTGCCGCAGTTCCACTTCATCTCGGCAAACCACGATTTCTCGTTCGATTCTTTCTCCGTAGATATTGACTCGCGACAAACAGAAGGGTGCAGCCTACGACACTTTACGTATGGAGGCGTGTGAGCCACGGTCTTTTCGATCTTACCAGCTTTTCGAGGCTGCAGTCTGTACCGATTAATCCATCGCAACCAACTTACCGATCTTTGAGCCATTCATCCAACCACCTAATCAATTATTCATGCTTCCATTTATCCACCTGTTGATTCGTGTACACAGCTGCCCATTCATCAAGCCATCAATCCATTCGCTGGTTGATTAATCCATGAATCCATCAAGCTATCCATTCATCGGTCCATTCGTTGGCTCAACGATCCACGGTTCCTTCGAATGATCCATCAACCGATCGACTCATCGAACCAGCGATCCAATTCCTGCATTCTTCCGCCAGTCCTTCCATCCATCCATCATGCATCTGTCAATCGATCTCCAAGTCCATTTATCCACCGAATCATAGACCCAGCTGACCACCTGTTGATTCACCCCCCAACCTAGCTGGCCACCCAATGACCTAGCCGGCCACCCAATGGCCACCCAAATCCATTCATCCGTTGAACCGTTGACCCACTGACCTATCGAGTGATCCATGCGTGTCGTCTGCAAGGATGGCCACAGCAAGTCCGCGGATCAACTGGCATTTCTCGTGGAATTTTACAACCGATCTTCTTTCGTTGCCACCGGAACGGCACGGCCTCCGGACATCAACTGAAGGTGGCCACGGTGGCTGCATAGGAACTTTCGACGACGTCGTCAAAAGTTCCGACAGACCCAGACGGATGGCAATGAAATAAAATGGATGATAGCACTCTTAGAATCGTTGGGTTCGATCTCTCAGTGTTGTTGCTGAGCATCATTTTTAGGCGCTCGACGGAGAGAGCGCGCCAGCTTTTCGTCGTGGATGCGAAATCAGTGGGTTCGATGCGAGCCACAATAATTTATGTAGAATGCGCTACACCGTTATTCGCGTGCCGGAATCTCTCTCTCTCTCTCTCCCTCTCTCTCTCTGTGTATCTCTTTCTCCCTCATACATCAAGGCCAAGCATATTTAAAGAATCTTCGCTGCATCATTAAAAATACCGAGATCTTCAAGATTCATGAAACTTTCGGGACTCGAAGTTCCCATGTGAATCGCTCTGAAGTCTACACGACTCCTACCATTGTTTCTCCATATTTCGACGCAATTACGAAACAGTAATTATTGTCTGTTGCTCGCCAAAAAAAAAATCCTCCAATGCTCGCAGTTCTTTAACTTTTCTCCTGATCCTTCCTGCTCACACTCCTGGTACTCAAAATAGACAAAAAAAGGGGTATACTTCGATTCCCGCGGACTGCTTAAGTAGCCAGTGACCGTGCCATGGTCAATTCTTTTCGAACAACATTCCCTCGTATTTTGATATCCTGAAAAAAAAATGAAAGAAAAATAAAACACTTGTGCGCAGACCCGTTCCCGCTGGTTTTTTTGCCGCTGGACTCTCGCGGATCTTCGCCATATTGATTGTCCGCTGCTAGCTTGGCGAATCTCTCTTTTAGGTTCGTTACTTGCGCACCCGGTCCTTATTCGGGTTCGGCCAAACTGGTTGATACCGCGGGTGCCGTCTAAGGAGATTTGAAAGTCCCGAGGCAGACGTACTTTACATATATATTCCCCAGTAGAGAGACGAACCCTTGAACGCATTCTCGGCCGATTTTGCGCATGAGAGAGGCTTAAGTAATATGTACATATTTGTGTGCCTCAATATATATATATATATATATATATATTATATTGAGACAAAATATATATTAAATTGAGACAAAATAATATATTATATTAAGACAAAATATTATATATATATATATATTTATATATTTTGAAGCATCTGGCGCGGACATTTTGCAACCGAGAAAAATATTTTAATATAAATTTAACGATTTTTCAAGTTCTCTTCGAAAAAAATATGGCGTATTTTTGTGATGAGTAGTATTTGCTAGAAAAAAATAAGCATTTTGGAAAAAAAGGTAAAAATTCCACTTTGAGTACAGCAGAATGTAGATAAACAAAATCCAAATACGAAGCACTCCTGAATTTTTTTGCACACCCTGATATCGAGGAAAAAAATTATCAAAGACGTATTTTAAAGTGGATATATGAAATTTAATTCCATTGAAAAAGTTTTTTAGGAGTGTGTCGTATCCGGAATTCAATTTTCTTTATTCTGCTGAACTCTGAATGGAATTTTGATTTTTTCCCAGTAAGATACATTCTTTCTGGCATGTACTAGTCATCCCAAAAATACGCGATTTTTCGCGAAGAATACTTGAAGAATCATTGAATACATATTTTTCTCGGTCGCAAAATCTGACCCTTAAAAACATGTGGCCACCGTATAATTGTCACCCTGTATATATATATGAGGTATTCCAGCCCAATATATATATATTCCAGCCCTCATATATATATGAGGTATTCCAGCCCAAATGTGTAAACCCGTGACCCTGACCCTCTCGGATTTCTTTGATTTTTTTTCATATGATCGCATTGAGTCTAAAATACACCCTCAACATTTTTTTAGATTTTTCCAAACATCCCTTATTTAAAAAAAAAATTTTTTTTTTTTTTAAAAACGCCATTTTTTTTAAATGTAAAAAAAATCTGTAAAAACCGTGATAATATATAAAAATTTTCAAGCTACCACCCGTACTGGGCAGATTTTTTTTCGGTGTTTTACAAGCTATTAACGTTCTCAAAACTCCAAAAAAATCTCAAATAGCTCACCTTGAGCAGATACTGAATTATTGTGGTACTCAAATTAATTTCGTTGATGATTTTCGAATAATGCAATACGAATTATAAACCTTAAAATAAGAATAATGCCTTCGTGTTGCCTGAATATTGCTCTACAACATGATATAGCGTCTGAGGTTCTTAATAAGTTTTTTTCAAAATAGATATAAATAATTCTACTTGTATTACGATTAACGATAATAGTATAATTATTTAGTGGGGATTAATTGATGAGGAATATGTGTTATCGCAGTTTACGTGCGCGTGAAGGAAGGCATGTTACTTAAAGTATATTTTATTTAGATAGGAAAAAATAGTTATGAGATTGGTCGTGGCGCTGCGTGCGTTTTCCGCTTGATAGCCAACGTCATCTAGTAAATAAAGAAGAGGACCAAAAACGTGAGACGATCGATCACGAATCGATATTTCCTCTCCCCGTTAAGAAAATGCCGAAGTGGCGTTGTGCAAACCAAGGTCGAAGAGTATGAGACAAAGGAATTTGCTTTGCGTGAGAGTATTGTTGCGGTACCGCAAACAAATAACCAAAAATTATTAGATCGCAGTTTTTGATGAGGTTATAAAAACGAGTAGCCGTTTATGTTTACACCAGAATTATAATTGATTTTATGAAATCAATTAACATAGCGGCTTCAAAAGTATATTATTTCTCGGATGGAGCCCCACAACAATTAAAAATTTTTTAAAACTTTATCAACATATATTACCATAAAGAGGATTATGGCATCAGTGCAGAATGGCATTATTTTCCAACAGCTCACGGTAAAGGTGCTTGTGATGGCGTAGGGGGCACCGTAAAAAGATTAGCCGCCCGTGCCAGATTGCAGTTACCACCTGATCGCCAAATAATAACTCCGCAAGGACTTTTCGAGTGGGCTTCACGATCGAACAATCTTCCCAATATTACAGTGAAATTTTCACCTGAAGACCGGTACAATGAAGCAAAAATATTATTGGAAAGTCGATTCATCAATAGCAAGCGCATACCGGGAACGCAAAAATTGCACAGCATAATTCCTCAAATAAACGGCATTATAAATGTAAAACGATTTTCTACGAGTGAAATATGTATATCGTATAAAATTCGAAAACATAACTGAAAACTTTCCAGATTATTGGATTTTAACTGTGAATTTTTGTATCTATGTTCTCATGGCAATAAATGGAATAGTTCGTTTTTCAATAGGTTAATAAAGATGCTAGTGATGTTTTCAATTTATGGCCGGTACTTCCTATTTCATTATTCGAAAATCATCAACGAAATTAATTTGAGTGACAAAATAATAGAGTCTGCTCAAGGTGAGCTGTTTGAGATTTTTTTGGAATTTTAAGAAAGTTAATAGCTTGTAAAACACAGAAAAAAAATCTGCCCACAACAGGTGATAGCTTGAAAATTTTTATATATTATCACGGTTTTTCCAGATTTTTTTTTTATTTTTAAAAAATGGCGTTTTAAAAAAAAAATTTTTTTTTTTTTGAAATAAGGGATGTTTTGAAAAATCTAAGAAAAATATTAGGGTGTATTTTAGACTCAATGCAATCATATGAAAAAAAATCAAAGAAATCCAAGAGGGTCAGGGTCACGGGTTTACACATGTGGGCTGGAATACCTCATATATATGTGTGTATGTATGTATGTGTAACGACATTCGGAACGGTATGTACACGTGGGAGAGCCATTTGTCCAAGGGAATTCGAAAGTTCTTGGGACCCTCGAATGGAAAAGCAGCGTTGCACGTATTTGGTATTTTTTTCATTTTTTTTTCCTTATTATTATCTACATCGCCAAACGTGATATGGTCGAGCGTGCGTAGGATTTAATGTATCTTATAAAGACGTATATATATATATATATATATATGTACATATCGTACATTTGTCGCATTGCCAACATCCACGCAGTCCACTCTTGGTACGATAATGCGTGGTGCGTATGACACATCCCTGACGTCATACGCATTTCCAATAGGACATCAGAAAAAAAGAGCGTTCATATCTTGGGCGTCTATCGTCTTTCCGCAATAACACAGAAGCGCCATCCCGATTGGTTGACACATACGTAAAGCGACGCGAAATACTTGTTATTTGTAAAGTATCGATATATATATATATATATATATATATATATATATATATATATACGTGCTAATATCGATACTTTGTAAATAAAAAGTATTTCGCGTCGCTTTACGTGTTTGTGTCTAATCGAAAGTCGAATTTTCAAAAATTCGAAAAGTATAAATGCTAAATTGTAATTTCCAAATTATAAATACTGAGGGTTTTTGGAAATTCGACTTATATATATATATATATATTCGACTTATATATATATATACACACAGAAATCTGCAAATATCGGTATTTTGCGTCGCTTTACGTATTTTTCAACTTGATCAAAAGTCGAATTTCCCAAAATTTAAAATATTCGTACATTATTCGACACGATTTTATATCGCGTCATTCGTGTAGAGAGAATTGACATAAAAATCGCACAAGTGAATGTCGCAATTATATACGTGTAGCGATAAAGTATTCGTGATTTGATTCTCGATGCACTCTGCTCTCTCTCTCTCCCGCTCCTTTATTCTGTTATGCTCTCTCTTATCTCTCTCTCTCCTCGATAAATTCCTACGGATGTGGTGATGAGATCTATGGAGGTACGCATGTTCTCGTGCGTAATTCCAACCGCAAGGACATCGGCAAATGGTAACGATCGATCTTATGTACAGCGTGATTTAGAATCAAGGTCTTGCGTTCCTTGTGTGTGTGTGTGTATGTTTATATATATATATATATATATATATATATATATATATATATATATATATATATATTATCTCTCGCTTTCTCCTTTCTTTCTTTAAGAGGCAACATATATATAAATGAAAAAGCGAGAGATAAATATATATAAAGATATGTATGTCCAGGTACTTAAATAAACAAACACCATTCGGCTAGCGAAACGGAATGTGAATTCCTAACGCGACCTGTTTATCCAGTTCGTATTTTGATATTCCGTGGTGAGTACATCGATACGCTCCAAATCCCATTGATCGTAGCGCGAATGAGATTCGCTTCTTCGAATCGCGCAATAAGATACAAATTGACAGGAGATAAAAACGACATCACGCCGCCGAGCAACGGCTAATAAGATCGAGAGGAAAAGTCATTTCCGAGTTAATTTTCGTGTTGTGAAAAAAAGGGACACTGTTTTAAATGTCTCGTTCGTAATTGTTCGAGTTCAGATGCTGTGAGTTGCCGTGAGTTAATCGCGATTAGCGTGAGATAATTCGGCTCGGAAGAGGCATACGGAAAATAATATATTAATAAATATTATTTTATAATTATAAAATTATAATTTTAATAAACATTATTTTATAATTATAAAATTATAATTTTAATAAATCATATTTTATAATTATAAAATTATTATTTTCCATAAATATTATTGTAATAAATTTTATTTTATAATTATGAAATTATAATTTTAATAAATATTATTTTATAAGTATAAAATTTTCATTTTAATGAATATTATTTTATAATTATACAATTATATTTTTAGTAAATATTATTTTATAATTATAAAATTACAATTTTAATAAATATTATAATCACGTGGTGGGGTATTTACTTAATGAGTTGCTATGGATGGACCTGTACACATTGGCGAGTGTTCCAGGCCATATTGAGAGTCGGTGGCCAAACCGCGGAGAGCTCGGTGCACGCGGCCTTCGTGCACGTGAGTCGTGAAATACGGAGAGCGAGAGGGAGACAGCGAGAGAGAGAGAGAGAGAGAGAGAGAGAGAGAGAGAGAGAGAGAGAGAGAGAGAGAGAGAGAGAGAGAGAGAGAGGGAGAGGGAGAGAGAGAGAGAGAGAGAGAGAGAGAGAGAGAGAGAGAGAGAGAGAGAGAGAGAGAGAGCGAGAGAGAGAGAACAAAAGGAATAGAGAGACGGGGAAACTCTTATTACACTTCCATTTGAGTGAATTAATTGATCACCAAAAGCAGCCATAGGCCATTACGTTCTTTCCTGCTATGGAACTACATCTACCTAGAGGCCCGAAAAGAATCGCCAATTTCCGAATTGTTTTCTGGGACACGATCAGTGAAAAAGAAACGCACTTTTTTAAACACAAAGGTACATATATTGAGGACATTAAAAAAAATCATTAAAAAATACAAAGAAACAACAAAAACATGGCCCCCAACAAATGATGAAATTTTTTTCGCGACGTTTGGCAGTGGACACACTCCACCTTAAACGGTATATCTGAAAGCTAAAAACCAAACGGGTTATTCAAGTTAACAATAAATACGAGTCGTTGACGATTGGCGATTGTTAAAATGTCTTTTTTAAACAAAAAAAGTCGTAATTTATACCTAAGTATTAAAAAATGAAGATGGATGTTGAATAAAAAGAGATCGTCAACGTCCTTTGAATGTTTCTCATCGTATCTCCTGTAAATTTGGAAAGAATCCATCAAGTGGTTGTCGAGATATTACGTCTACCAACTTTGTAAACATCTCCCGGCAGCCATGTTCTTGTTGTTTTGCTGTATTTGATGTTGATTTTTTTAAAGGCTCTCAATATATGCACCTTTGTGTCGAGAGAAGATGCGTTTCATTATCACCAACCGTTTGCCAAAAAAAACTTCGGATATTGGACATTTTTTTCGGGCCGCTAGGTAGTTGTGACCCCTTAAAGGGTCTGTGTAAGCTTGGGATCCAAAAACCAGGTCAATTAAATTTTTTTTCCGATGAGAGTATTCGGATGACGAGGTCGGGATTTTACACACAATTCATACATAGCCTTGTCAAATTTGTTTTTTTTTTCACCGAAAAATATTGATAAACAATTGAGTATTATTGTTAGAGCAAAATTCCGACGTTGCCGCATGACAACTAGGCCCATCTAACATAAAATAAAAACAATGCTCTTTTAATAGTATAATAATAAAACTTCCGTATGGAAGGATACTTTCATAATATTTTGTAAATTACGAGAGTAGCGAACTGTAGAACTAAAAGTCCGATTTTGACAATAAAACAAACTTTAATCATGTGTTATTAACGAATAAATAAGGATGTGAAAAAATCATTTGGTCATGAGATAGAAAATGTTATAAGCTACGTTCTTTGAGAGTTCGAAGTGAATCGGACAGATTTTCGCGAGGAACAATATACAGGGTGTCCTGAAACTGTATGCGTTCCCTGAAATGGGGGGGCTGGGGGTGAAATTCTGAGTCGATTGATATAAGCATGTGTGGGTCTCAGACGAACCCCTGATTTATTATCAATTTTTAAAGGCGGACCAATCAGGTGCGCCCGATAATACGCCGGCTCATCTGGTGCACCTGATTGGCCCGCCTTTAAAAATTTATAATAAATCAGGGTTTCGTCTGAGACCCACACATGCTTATATCAATCGACTCAGAATTTCACCCCCAACCCCCCCATTTCAGGGAACGCATTCAGTTTCGGGACACCCTGTATAGCATCAGATCCCACTGCTTTTATTTTTCAACTATTCTGGCGTTCTCGCAGGTCGGCGAATCAGGATCGTTCTGGAGCGTGGGTTCCGCGTACACAAATACACATATATACATGTACGTACGTACAGAGGACCGGGAGCAAGCGAGGAAAAAAGAAGTATAGCATGACTCAAGGATGGAGGTGATTTCAACGCGCCGATACGAAGCTCGACCGCCCGCCAGTTCTCATAATATCGTTGTGAGTATTCGCTCATTTTCACGCACTCAACTTTCATTCGTCATACATAAACTGATGAAATTAATACCGCCTTTTGTGGATTGTCATAGCTTGAGGATGCGAGTGCATTTTATTCGAAACTACTAAAGAAACAAATATTTTGGTGAACATTTTTTTTTAATTTCGATCTTTTTTAGTGTTCATCTTTTTTTTCTGTAGTGGAATATATATTTATTGTTATTAATATTTGTTCCATAGCTACATAAAAAAATATCTTTAGAACTATTGGTATATTTTTCTTACTAAAAACTCAGAAATAATACTCATGATAATAATAATACTAGTGTTAGTCATGTAGATGGTACTAATAACAACAATAAAAATATAAATAATCCCAGTACCAACAACGACGATAACAATAATAATAATGGTACCGATCCAGAGCATTTTTCACGTTCCATATAAAAAGAGCATGTTAACGATAATAATCATAACGTACGTAAATTATAATACATCTTTATATATTTTATTACCATTTTCGTCTACTAAGATCAAAATGAGTGATATTGAAAAATATTATGACTCGCAGCACTATATTGAAAAACATAGAGCTGCTAGTCATAATAATACCAATGATAATAATAGCGCTAATAATAATAATAATAATGGTCATAAAAGTGGCGCCGACACAACGCTCTACCTGCTACTTCCCATGGTATAGTCACGTATACACATACATTTTTACGTATTCAACTTTCGTTCGTCATACATACACTGAAAAAAAAGAAAATCACTTTTCTGCAACGTGCACTCTTGCATCTGTCCGCGATTTATGTAATTAAAAGAATAAGCATAGTATTGCTTAAAAATGAATGTATTAAGAATAATAATAATCATCATCATCATAAGAACATGAATATTTTTTTTAATAACAATAATAATTGTAATGTTATAATATAAATATCAAAATGATCATAATATTAATATATCAATATAGACATCAAAATAATAATATGGAAATTAATGAATATGATAAATATTAAAACGAAAATAATAATCATAGTGCGAGTGCTAACAGTAATAATAGTGCTAATAACAATAACAATCACAATAATAATGGCGCCTCGTTATTCTGTTAGAAATTATGGCTTGGGGGAGAGGATCAAGTGGATTTATATGTGTATAACAAATCGTACAGTATCCACCTGAGCAAGAGACTGAGCTATCTCTGCCGCCCATTACAAGCGCACAGCTTTGGTCCTTACGTTGATCCTAATGGAAGAAGCTCGTAAAGTCTTCTCGAATACCATGTTTCTCCAAGCCACTTAACGGAAACGCTTATTTCCCATTCGGATGATCTTACAAAGCTACGAGCAAGTACGATGGCATCTGATTTCTTTTGGCTCGCGTTCTCGCCAGGAGAATCTCTCGTGCAACGCCGTATTATATCTCGGTAGCGCGGGTCATATTACCGGGACCGAAGAGTCTCCATGGGCGTCACGCATGATGGCATATGAACTGATGCAGTTAAATTATGATAATAATTTATATATATATATATATATAAATTATGATAACAATTTATATATATATATATATATATATATATATATATATATATATATATATATATATATATATATATATATATATATATATATATATATATATATATGTGTATAGATATGTACACATAATTTTTATACGCATTTATATTTGATACTTTCATTTTCAAAACTGCTCGTCCCTCTTAGTGATGCGAAGGAAGTAGAGCCATGAATAAAAATATACAGACCGAAACGATATCGTAATTGATCCTAAATGACCCACGGATTTATTTGTTCCAGTACGATCCTGAGAACTCAATCGCGACCGTCAAAGAAGGTAATGTTCAGGGTATTATTTTGAAAGCGTGGTTTCGAATGTGTGGAAGATGTGAAAAGTAGCAGCACTTTGAGGTGAATGGTTGTTGAAAGATTGAGCACTTTTGTACGAATCATGCTGGTTGCTTGGCGAATAATGACCCTCGTAAAGAGCATGCGATGAGTAAATATGGGGAAGAAAATCCATTTTGGAAATTGCTCGGCTATTGTTCGGGGCTATTTGTGTAGTGTCATTAAGGTTTTATTGTTTGGGAACTAGCGGAGATTTTTTTTAGAATTAACTAGTCTTGCGGAATATATATAATATTTTTGGCAATGTTGTTTTCTGTTTTTTGATTGGCGAAAATCTGTCTTTCTTTTAAAGAGCCTTCTGGGGTCTTAGCCATTGGGCAAACGTAAAGTTTAGTGACTTTAGTGGTTTGTTTTTGGAATTGTGGAAAAAAACGTAGGTATTTCGATTTTTCGTAGGTTGAGTATTAATTTTTTTAGAAATTTTGTCAAGAGCTTT
Organism: Ophion costatus; assembly: GCA_951751655.1. Classification (NCBI taxonomy): domain Eukaryota; kingdom Metazoa; phylum Arthropoda; class Insecta; order Hymenoptera; family Ichneumonidae; genus Ophion; species Ophion costatus. The sequence continues at coordinate 38,590,738 of OX632362.1, read as the reverse complement.
TTAGATGTCATTTGTGGACTTTGTTTTAGAAGACAAAACGAAAATGTTGACGTTTATCAGAGAAATATTTTTGTGAAAGTTTTTAGAAGAGTTTTCAAAATGATCGGAAACACGTATGTTTTTTAGTCGTATTCTCTAGACTTTTTGCTCAAAGACTTTTGTCATTCATTTAGACTTATTTTATCAAAACTATTTTTACACGACCATTTTAAACGAGAACGTTATTTTAAAAAATATACGCAAAGGTAGAATGGAAAGGTCTAGCGAAATTAATATTCAGAGGCGAAAGATTTCGTAGGTGGAGTTTTATTACACGATTTTTTTTTTTTGCTTGTATTTTATAGACTTTTTTCAAAGGCACGGAGCAAATTTTATCATTCGTTAAACAAAACTATTTTTTAAATGCCATTTTTAGAGGAAAGCTGCAAATTGTTAAAAAAAACATATATGCAAAAGTGATTTGGTTAATCTTCGATGTGATAAGTTCAAGATTTTTTCACATATTCTTGGGAACGTATACTTTGAGAAAATGCGAAAAAAATGGATTTTCTCTACCCGTAAGAGTGGTGCCTCGCCCTAAACGTCATTATAAATCCCCTGCATCGTTCACGCCAAATATTGATAAATGGCTGAAGAAAACAATGTTCTCGTGAGCTCGATGGGCAAGAAACCTCTCTCCTGTATTCGAACACTTCGCACGTAAGACTTTAAAGAGCGTATCGATGCCACGGAGATAATGTGGGTTAAAAGGATATCGACTTCCGGTTTGCAGAGGAATGGGAGACGCGGAAGAAGAAGGAGATCACGACGACGAGGCAGATCGAGACGCGAGTGAAGAGGCAGGTTGTTCTCGAGGACGGTGAAATTGTAGTCGATTCGGGCCCACTGGTGACGACCAACACGACCGAGGATGTCGAGCAGCAGGAACACACGACACAGGAAGTATGCTTTTCCTTTGACTCGTTTTTTTTTACCATCCTTCGTAGCTGTAACTCGAGTGTGACTGATAAACGTCTGCGATATTTTACTACGTATGCACACGGTGAAGTAACTTTGGAAATGAAGGCCTTAGGCCACAGCAACAAGTATAAAATCATCTGTGAATTTAACAATTTTTTTTCGTATGAAAAAGTCATTCACTCATAAAATTAATTACACATTTATTTAGTATGAATATCGAGCTGTTAGAAAATATGTATTTTTTTTCGATGCACAATATGGCTGACTACTAATATTTTCTTTTATCTTTTTTTTTACCTAGAACAAAAAACAAAAACTCTCGTCAATCCACATTAGAATACCTAGCGAAGTACGTACGGAATTTAAAAAATATTGTTTTATTCCAAAGTTGTAGGCATTTGAACTTAAGAAATGAATTTTCAATGAAAAATTTCGTTATGACTGCTCATAAACTGCTCATAAAATGAAAAGTTTTCGATCAATCAGAAATTCCGTACGTACTTTTCTGCGAAATGCAATTAGGAAGATAACTTTTAAATTTGAAGTAAATCGAGTGAAAATTGTTGAAGTTATTTGTCACGCCAATTGGAAAAAAGCTATTTCGAGAAGTTTCCAGTAGTCGGCCATTTCGTACATCGAAAAAAATATATATATATATTTTTTTTCTAACGGCTTGATATTCGTACTAAATAGATGTGTAATTAATTTTATGAGTGAGTCGATTTTTCATACGAAAAAAATTGTTAAATTCGCACATGATTTTATACCTGTTACTGTGGCCTGAGGTCTTGAGAGAAAAAAGGGGAAACTTAACGAGGTGTCCCTCTTTGGAAGCCCAATTTCAAGGGTCAGAAAGATGAATTTTTTCTAGTAACACATTGGTTGGAATAAATTAATTTTTTTCCCGGCACGTTTCACACATGTTTGCGGTTACAATGTAATTTTTTCGCGATCTCTAGCAGGCTCAAATGTAATCTGATGTGAAACGAAAACAAACAAATTTTTCTACAAATATCTCCAACTGGCTATGGGTTCACGATCCACTTTTCGAAATTTCGAAAAAATACGAAAAATGACGGCTTCTCCAAAGAAAATCTCATTTTTATCTTGAAAAACAGCATGCTGAAGTCATTGTTATCAACAAATGGTCAATCCAATTTAAAAATGCGATCGTGAATCGAAAATGACTACTGTTTGAACGCTAACTGTGCAAATTCGAGTCAATAGTGTGAAGGTAAACCCGACGCACACTGTTCCACTAAAATAGGTGTAACGTCGTCAATTTTTCGAATGTGAGGGTCCGGTTGGTCTTGAAATGATCTGGAAAGTTCACACTACAACAATGTGCAGAAAAACGATTTTTTGGAGTTTCCAAAGAGGGGTACCCCCTTGATTAAGAAGCGAAAAAAGCATGTGGAAACTTAAATATGGGAGAAATTCCACCATCAATTTCGACTGTGGGCCTTCCGATAGTACTCTGTCGGTTTTTACCGCCGCAACGCCGATGCCCGCCGCTAGATGCCACCTCTGAACGACGCAGGCGCGTTTTTTCCCTTTTATCGACAATCAGCTGCTCGATAGTTTTCGTAAACTTTCTCCGTCATTTTTTGACAGAATGCAACGGTTCGGGTGTCAAAATGCGTGTCTCTATCGTGGCTAGGTCGAGACACTCTTGTATCGACGATCAGCCCAACCGGAAGTTCGTTTTCCAAGCTTTTTCGCTTACTTTTTCCCTCGATCGATTGACACGCGATTTTTTTTCAACGCGTGAACATCCTGGAGGTATAGATCGTTTTCCCATCAATAAGACGTCTTTGCGAAAAATTCCAAAAACTCTGCATGGATTTCTCCAGCGTCGGGATGGTGTGTCAATTCGCACGAAGGGTCCACGCAACTCTTACGAGCTGGGTGGGCCTCTAATGACGCTGGAGACCATTAAAGCCTGTCCGAACAAAGCTCCGGTTTCCATTTCACGAAGGCACGGTTGCGCAACTTTGAAAAAATGCGCCTTTTGCGCAACGAGAAAAAAGGAACGAAAAAAACATATATGGAAAATGCTCATCCGCGCCGACGGGAATTATTTCGTCATTGGCTGGCACTTCATCTGTTTCTTGGCCAAACTGAGAGATCGAGAGTCTTGATAAGACGTACGGATGTACGCGGCGTGTACAGTCGTTCAGCAGTTAGACGAGAACACAATAGGCGGCGTTTCGACACATGTGGATTTGACTGGCCCGTGATGGTAATGGTAGTGATGACGACAATGAGGGGAAAGAGAAGAATCGGGCATGGGCCGAATTGAGGCACGGTAGCTGGAGAGAGGCAGAGGGCCAAAGAGAGAGAGAGAGAGAGAGAGAGAGGGATTGATTAATTGATTGATTAACTGATGATTCATTGTACACCTCGATTTGTGCATTCAGGGATTGATAAATTTAAAAAACCAGAATGAGATATAAAAGAATGAACAATAATAGTTAAAATAAATGTGAAATAAAAACCAATAGGCAAGAGCAAAAAATGGCCGAAAGGTCAAAAATGAAAAGAAGCTATGTAAACGAAACAATAGCATAACGAAGTAACAGACGCATAAAAACAAAGCTCTATAAACAAAAAAATCCAAAAGCGACGGCACACTAAGCAAAAAAAGCTATATATAGCGTTACGATTATAACATAGCCATGTGTTTTTAAGGGTGTTGTGCGGAGATTTTGCGACAGAGAAGAATATGATTTTCGATGGGTTTTTAAGTATTTTTCGAAATAAAATATGGCGCATTTTTGTGACGAGTAGTATTTTCCTGAAAAAATGGAGGATACTGGACCAAAATAAACATTCGATTTCGAGTACAGCAGCATAAAGATCGTTAATTTCCCAATACGAAACACTTCGGAACAAGTTTTTTGGGGTATCTCGCCATCGAGAAAAAAATTATGAAAGATGCATTGTAAGGAGGAGCAATATAAAAAAGCGATATAAAAAAAAGGTTGCTTTTAGGAGTGCTACGTATTCGGAATTTAATCACCGTTGTATAATATAAATGATATAATATAAATAATATTATAATATAAGTATCATATAAATATATATAAATGTATACATATATATATATATATATATATATATATATATATATATATATATATATATATATATATATATATATATATGTGTGTGTGTATATAAAGTTCGCAGAGAGAGAGAGAGAGAGAGAAGGTGTAAGATACCATAACTGATAACATCATAACACCCAAATCCCGATTTTTCTCAATTATTGCAGAGACGTACGACCGGAGACGAGCCGCAGGAGGTGGAATGGCCCTCCGGTGGCAAAGGAAACGGCGCCATTGTGCAGAAAGAGCTAAACGAGACTGTGGTCAGAAGTCGGGAAGAGATCGAGGAACGTCTTGAGACTGAGGATCGACAGCAGCTCGGTGACATATCTGACGAGGTACCGTGTATGAGGATTAAGCCAAACAAGCACATGAGCCATTTTCGTTTTACCTGACAGGGTCCAAAGAGGCTTAAAGGGAATTTTAAGGATTTTGAGTCCCTATGAAACATGTTAATGTTAATTGTTCAATAAATAGCTTCTTAATCGTCATGAAATTTTTACACGACCTCCTGAATACTTCATGTAAAAACATACCAAATTTTCAGAATTCTATCATCATTACTTCAACCTCCGTAAGGGTTGAAATAAAAAATGATAAGAAAATTCTGAAAATTTGGTATGTTTTTGTATGAAGTATTTAAGAGGTCGTGTTAAAATTTCACGACGATTAGGAAGCTCGTTATTAAAAAATTAACATTTTGTTAAGAACAATTTTTAAAAGAAATAAAAAAAAATGTATCAATAAACTTCGTTTTGTTTCCGTTGCTTTCAGTATATTGTAGATATTATAAAATTGAGAGGTCAAAAAAAAAACTTATTGCAAAGTTACATCAGTTTCCATAAAACAACATTTAATTTGTGAATGTTAATTGTTCAATAACGAGCTTCCTAATTGTCGTGAAATTTTTACACGACCTCTGAAATACTTCATACAAAAACATACCAAATTTTCAGAATTTTATCATCATTTGCGATTTGGGACTCAACATCCTTAATGAGCCCAAAGAGGCTCAACGAGCCTTAACAAAGAGAAAAGGGAAAAACAATGTAGACTCAAAAGATTCGAGATCCCTACCAACGCATATAAACGTATAGATCAAAATTAAGCAAAAGGACTTAAATGATAACTGAGATGATGAATGATCGAGAACTAATGTATTGTGGGGGGCATAAAAATGAAGGAGAAAATAGGTGGAGACAATCAGGAGTAAAACTTAGGACAGAGAGGCAGAGAGAGAGAACATAAAAGATATATTTTGAAGGAGACATAAAGACATATAAAATACAAAATATATATTGTGAAAGTGATATAAAGAGATATAAAATATAAAAGATATATAGATAAATATAAAAAAGGTAGAGAGAGAAAGGAAATAATTTTATACTATGGATTATAACCTCCCTAAGAGTACCGTGCACATTTTCATACAAGTGTACACGCTCGTAGCATATACAAGTACGCGGTACAATTATAGTCATAGCCACCCTTCATAACCTACGTAAGCTGTGATCTCAGCAATAACTATATTTATCAAAGTAATAGCCATCATAGAAACGATAATAAAAGTAATGAATAGTAGACATGAAAATAAAAAATAAAATAACAACGAAGAATAATTTAGGCAGATCCAAGGTTAACTTAGCTCATGGACTCGCTGATATATGAATTTTCGAGAGAAATCCTGCTTGTGATGCGTTTGAACGTAATATGATTTTTACGTACTTTGGTACGGAAGTCTAATGCGTTCGAGAGATAGCATGGCGTGGTGCGGAAATATTTTCACCCTTCGTTGACACGCTTATATTTGGCCGCAATTTTGACACACTGGCAAGGAACATCCCTCAGGTGACACCCTTTGATGTTGTTGAAATTTACCGAAAAGTAAGCGATACGTATTCTTTTGTATTGGCGGAAAAACGGTTTTAAGGGGTGAAACCACCCTTCGAAAAAGGGCACCTCTAGGGTGGTTCACCCCTTAATTTATTTTTTTGCAACGTCACTATACTGGGTTATTTCTTCGGATTAGAAGAATTTTCGTTTTTGTTTCAATAAAATCGGTCGGCTCCTTGTGTGTGAAACTGCTATATTACCCCTAGAGATGCATTTTTTCGAGGGGTGATTTCACCCCTTAAAACCGCTTTTCTGACGAAAAAAAAAAATACGTATCGCTTACTTTTCGGTGCTTTATAACATATCCAAATTTCAACAAAATCGAAGGGTGTCACCTGAGGGATGTTCCTGTCGGTCAATTTGCCTCGAATAGTTCATCCACCCGCCATTAACAACCCGTCAGTCGGTTTTCATGGGAAAAAATCAGGGATGGCCTTTAAACTATTCTTTATACGTTGACATAATTAAAATTCCCAAAATATCAAAGTAAACCGTTCAAAAAAATTGTTGAACATTTTCAGTTTTGGAAAAGTAAGCATTTGACTAAAAATGAATTCAGTTCAAAATGACCCAGTGTGTCAACGTGGGGTTAAATAAAAATAGTTGGTCCAGCAGTACGGTAGAATAAAAAGCCTATTCGTCAGTGGCCGCCGATGACAGTGTGACGATATTTGACGATACGTGTCGACACTACGTAAACATTTTTTTATTTTTATTTTTCGTCCTTTTCAACCACACTTTGAAATGTGAACCACACCACTCATAAAGTGACAAACGCAAATTAAAAATCGGCAACTGGTTACATTTTGAAGAATGGCAATGAAATAATATTAATAAACTTATTGAACAATATTCGAGAGAGCAATTGAATCATAGTCGTAAATGTAATAAATAATGTTCAAAAAATAATTGAACGACATTCGAGAGAGTAATTGAATAATAGTCGTGAATGTAATAAATAATGCTCAAAAAATAATTGAGCAACATTAATATTCATGCATGTATTAAATAACATTCAAAAATAATTGAACAGTATTTGAAAGAGTCATTGAACTCATTAATATTCATGAATAAATAAAGTAATATTTACAAAATTCAACAGTATTCAGAAAAGTAATTAAATAATGATCATGAATCTATTAAATAATATGCAAAAAAGCATTAAGGAGTGAGATGCAGCCAGAGGCGTGAAAAAACGAGCATTTTCAATCATTTTTTTTGTTTGTAGTCATTGAGTTTGTTTTACAAAGGTGGTTACACAGACTTTTTATGTTATTATTCAACTTGACTTGTACAAATTTTCAAGGAAAAATATTGATTATTTATAAAAATATCGCCATCTTTGTCGGACCCCCTTCGGCATGCAGTGCTTCGCGGTGACCATCATAAAATTTCATTGGATCATCTAAAATAAAAGAACAAAAAAAATCAGTAGTTTAATAATAAATCTAGTCCTTAATTTTGAAAAATTCAAGAATTTTTCAAAAATTAACAAAATGGCGGCTTGCGACAGATAACTTTCGATTTTCGACCAAAAAATCGGTCGTTTATTGGGAAAAAAGAATAGAAATTTTCAACAAAAATGAAAATCCTCCGATTAAGGACTAGTTTTTAATGCTATCAATAAGCACGCCAAATTTCATCAAAATCCATCGTGTGGTTTTTGAATTATAGTGGTGACCGACTTGAAAAATATAGTTGCGAGTAAAATGCGTTTAAAGTTTTCCGATATGGATACGGTATTATATATTCGTAAAATGTTAAGCTCGATGGATAAAGCTAAACTTTTTTATGTATTTTGATCCGCTGAATCCGAATATCACAATTTTTTCCCGAAAAGTCGAGCATTCAATTGTTTATACACAATTGTTGAAGCAATTTTTCAAAAAAAAAAAGTTTTTCGGGATGAATTATTTTTTTAAGAGATTTTGGGCAATTTTAAAACGAAAGTATTCTTTATAAAATTTTGGTAAAGTTCATAGTTTTTGAGTAATACATTTTTGAAAATTTCTGAAAGAGTTTTCCAATTTTACACTTGATTTATGTATAGAAATACTAATTAAAAAATTACTTACATTGAATCATCAATTCCTGGCCCATACAATAGGGCTTCTGTCGGGGTCGAAGCTTCCAAAATATTAATTTGTTGTTGTCTTCGAAGCATTCTGCCTTTCCGGGTATTATCGTTAATAATAGGGGGGGTCGGTTGCTCGCAGCTGCCGTCCGCTACCTGGGGACCCGACGCCCCTTCACTAATTGTAGGATATCTCGGAAACTATTCGTCAGATTGACATGAAATTTTTAGGCAATATTTTCGAAACATCATGCTTCAAAAAATGTAATAAAATCGGTTTTTTGAAAATTCTTCCTGCATCCCACTCCTTAAACTATATTACAAGGAGTAATCGAAAAATATTCATAGATGCATTGAATAATTCGTTTTTGAAAAAATGAACAATATTCGCTAGAGTAATTAAATAATATTCATAAACGTACTATATAATATCCAAAGAAAAATTAAACAATTCTCAACTAGTAATTGAATAATATTCGTAAAACAATTTAATAATAATCAAAACATCGTTTAGAGTACATTTAAAATAACAAGTAAATATAATTTATAAATTCACATTGAAAATAATATTTCCAACAAATAATACTTATTATAATTTCACATTGAAAAGAGTAATAAAAAAATTCTCACGAAATTCTTGAACACATTGAATTTTAATGAAAACCGCGTAACCATTAAATTTGATCGATGATCCTTGATATGATTTCCAATCGATTAAGGATGTTGAGTCCCAAATCGCAAATGATGATAAAATTCTGAAAATTTGGTGTTTTTGTATGAAGTATTTCAGAGATCGTGTAAAAATTTCATGACAATTAGGAAGCTCGTTATTGAACAATTAACATTCACAAATTAAATGTTGTTTTATGGAAACTGATGTAACTTTGCAATAAGTTTTTTTTTGACCTCTCAATTTTATAATATCTACAATATACTGAAAGCAACGGAAACAAAACGAAGTTTATTGATACATTTTTTTTTATATCTTTTAAAAATTGTTCTTAACAAAATGTTAATTTTTTAATAACGAGCTTCCCAATCGTCGTGAAATTTTACCACGACCTCTTAAACACTTCATACAAAAACATACCAAGTTTTCAGAATTTTCTTATCATTTTTTATTTCAACCCCTAAGGAGGTTGAAATAATAATGATAGAATTCTGAAAATTTGGTATGTTTTTACATGAAGTATTCAGGAGGTCGTGTAAAAATTTCATGACGATTAAGAAGCTATTTATTGAACAATTAACATTGACATGTTTTATAGGGACACAACATCATTAATTAACCCCGAGTCCGGCAAAGATCATTTATTTATATCGCTCCACCGACCTCGCTCATTCATCGGCGAAAATTTTTTCGCCTAGGCATTTCACGCGAGTTGTGTAGGATAATGGCAACGAAAACGAGTCGATTTGCCACCAGGTGGGTAAGATCGGGTCGTATTAGACTCATCAGTAGTCTGTAATGGAGAATCCTCGTGCGGCAAACGCGCCCACACACACGAGGTCTTAAGGTCAATGAGGCTTGGAAAAGGTGACTGCGGTCTCAGCATGGAAGAAAGGATTCCTCGTGCCAATGTGTGCACTTCGTTCGCGTCGATTTTCGACAAACGATTGTGCAATAAACGCGCAAAGTGCCAGTCCCTCTGTCCAAGCTTCCGGTCTACGGACCATCCAACTAGGGACGTTCATTTTAATAACGACTTCCGGTACGTCACTGGGGGGGGGGGGGTCGAGATTAGGAAGTCAATATAGTGGTAGCGCCAGATTTATGGAAATGGAAGGAACTTTTTTGGTGCTCGGGAGATCGACGATTGAGATGCAGAAAACAAAAAAATTGTAACCCTTTAATCTGGGACTATACTGACAAAAAAATCGAACGATAAGTATTCGGTACGTTTTTTTGTAATTTTTTAAAATAGTAATGAACTAAATTGTGAAATCAAATGTTTCCTATTGAGTTTCATTATTGGAAATGGTTATTTTGAATATATTTGTTTTTTTAAATTATGATCTATTCGATGTCATCCTAGCAAGCAAATTTTTTTTGTGACCCTAGTGAATCTTGGATTCAGTTTCAAATATTCGAAAAACGCTTCGGTTGAGTCGACCGAATGGATCGATTGATTTTCAAATATATTTATATTAAATAGTCATATCAATAGATTGAAACAATTGATCGAAATTAACTGAACGCGTTCATTTGATTTTCGAAATTCGAATAAACGAAATTTCGAAATCAATTGTTACCGCACACATTAGCCATACAGTAATGGCAAGATGCCAAATAATTTCCATCCGCACGGATAAAGAAGATTTATTGAATTCGATTAGATGCATTTATTTGATCCTGTTTGATTTGAATCAACTAACATTTTCATAAAAACAACGTTTTTTTCAAATTTACTTCTACTATTTCCGAGATTTGTTTCAACTATATTTATTTATTCGAAACAAGATTTATTTAACACCGTTGAGTAGTAAATGTATACATGTTTCTAATAATTTTGATATTCTATATCGTTCACTCAAGAAAATATTTCGACTAAATGAGTCCAAGGCACACGACCGAATTAAACAAAAATTTGATTGCATTATAAATTAAGATATCTGTAATTTAAATACGATCTTCAATCGTTCGAAGTAACCATGCATTTGAATTTAAGACACGTTTACTGCATGCAAATTAAGATATATTTTATTCAAATATAATTTATATACGTGCAACTCAACAACGATCCAGCGCAATGAAAATAAAAACCAAAAAATTAACATTGAAGTTGAAAAATAAAAATAAAAATAAAAAATGACATTACACGAAAGAAGAGAAAATAAACCAAGAAATACGCATTTGATTAAAATGATTAAATACGTATTTCTTATATAATAATTTTTTTACAATTTCCTGTAATGTAGTATTAATTATTTTTTTTCGTTTTCATTTTAATAATTGTTTGCCACCAAGGAATTCTCGGAACAAATGGAAAAATATATTTGAACCAGATTCGAAGGTCAGGCAATGAAACAAAATAATTTCACTGAAACAGATCCTAGTGAAACAAAGTAAACGTTTTTTTTAACAGTGTAGCAATACCGAGCTGGCAAATAATTTAGATATATGCAATAAAAAAAGCGCAGCGGGGCGAGCGGGGTACAGTTGCACCTGCGAGACTTGGAGCTCGTGGTGCATGATAAGAGTGGCTGCATTACTGAAACACTAAAGACCGCGACGAGAGGAGAGTGAGGCCGAGATGAAGAGTGAAATGGAACGAGGCGGAACGCGATTGCGCCGTTTTTCATTTATCGGGAGGAAAGTAGTGTACAGAGTGTAATATAACGTTTTGTCGGCCATATTGCGGCGTGTATCGGAAAGAGAATGGATGTACAGAGGCCCAGGGCGAAACGGGTGGATCGGTTGCGAAAGCGCCGATGAGGAGGACCTCTCGTACCGTCACGATCTCTCCGTGCGCAAAGTGCGCGGACTGCGTACACTCGAGACTCCCACAGCTCTACCGCAACTCTTCGGGAACGCTCTTCGAATTCTTGGCCATTTACCGTTACGGTGTAGCGGTAAAGTGACGAAAAAAAATTATCTGTAGAAAACGAAGCTTATAAACATTGTCACCGCAATGAATTGTGACTCGGGAAAAATGGGCGCAACGAGTCATTGCGGTTGGCGAGAACAATTTTACTCGATAATGACAATTTGCATGTGACGAAAAGTCAAACGGGGAACATTTTTTTGTAAAATCAGGGAGGTAAACGTTGTCGCTCAGGCGGTTCAATCGATAACAACGATTTGATAACATTGTGTTGTGATATATGATAACAAATGTTATATGTGGTTTATGATCAAATGTTGAATTTAATTCAGTCAATATTACAAACCCATGCAATATTTAATTAATAACTTAAAGTTTCAATCAAATTAAATCCAACGTTACATTTAATTGGACTAAATACTGAATAGTACATTTTATTCAATTGAATATGAAATATTCAATTGCAAAATGACATAAGTTTAGAAATGCGACAATATTATAAGAGGAAACATATAATTACACGGAGAGAATTTTTAAGTAATTTTTACTATGAAATCACAGTAACTCGGTGACAAATGTGCAATTATTCAGGTTTTTAGGAAATAAATTATAAATTTTCGTGGAAATGAATCAAAATTTACTTCTGCGTAACAGAAATTTAAAATATTTTCCAGAATTTTTACTGAAATTAATAGTAAAATTTCATGAAACGTAAAGATTACGACAATAAGTTAAAAAAGTGCTAATATAAATGAAATTTTTCAGTGGAACATTGAGAAATTTGCGTGTTTTCCATAAAAATTTAAAAAAGGAAGCCGAAATTTTCCGTGCGTCCACCGGAATTTTACGTTCTTTATAGTAAAATCAGTTAGGGCTAGGTCGCCTGACCGTACGCGTGAGCTCTGTGTGCGAGCGTGCGTATACGTGAACGCAAGCTGTGAGAGTGCGCTTGTGCATGACGCAGTATGACGAGCATGAACGACGCCGACCCGCGTTGCTTAGCAACAGCGGTACCGCGCATGCTCATTATAGTACGAAACATGGGCCAAGAAAGCCTCGTGGTCTCGTGCAGTCTAACGTGTTCTACGCAGTTCTACGCAAGAAAACAAAGAAACGTGAAAAGAAACTTCGATAAAGGACGTCTACAATGGTACGGAAAGATGATATGCTAAAATAAGTAGCAATCAAGAACACAAATGTTCAGAATTACAGTATATAGAGTATTTATTTAATCATAGGGAATTAATTTTTCGCTAGGGATTTTAGAAATTTCAAGTTTGCCCAGGTTATTTTTACTGTAGAAACTTGGAATGTTTGAGGCAGCCCATTGTTAAAATTCTACTTGAGAATGTGTCAGAATTTTTACTGAAAGAAATGTAAAAAATTATGCTACTTGTTTAAATTTTTACATGAATGAAAGCAAAATATTAAAAGCTAGTGTCAATTTTTGACTATGTGCACATTTGTCACCGGTTTCAAATTTTTAATGTAATTTTTACAGAGATTTCACCGTAAAAAATACTTAAAAATTCTCTCCGTGTAGGAAGGAGGGGTCTTCTGGCCAAACACCCTAAAGGGGTACACCTGGAATAATCAATTTTAAAAAACGATCTAATCATAAATTTATCCAAAGTATATCAAATATTACATTTGATTGAATCGAATGTCTAATATTAAATTTAACGTAATTAAATAGCAAATATTATTTTTTTTCAATAAGATATCATATTTAGAAAAACTGACTTGTGAATTTAATTGACCCACCTACATTCGATATCACAAGTTTTGGGATTCCAGGAAAAGTTCTCCTAGGGTCTGATTTCCATGATCTTCAGGGATTCCCTTGTATTTTGTTTGATATTGCTGTAAGTGAATGAGCCGTCTTCTTCTCGAAGAGGCATGCGAGTTTCAAAAATAGAGATAAAGATAGAAAGGGATCCAGAGAGGGAGAAATCTTTTGCAGGGAGTGGAAGAGAGCGAGAGCAAGAGAGAGAGAGAGAGAGAGAGAGAGAGAGAGAGAGAGAGAGAGAGAGAGAGAGAGAGAGAGAGAGAGAGAGAGAGAGACAAAAAGAAAGAGTAATCCACAGAGGTACAAAGATTTATAGAAAGGGAGATCTAGAAATCGAGAGAGACGGCAACAGAGCGAGAGTAACAGAAGAAGAGCGACAGCAAGAATGATCCACAGAGATCGAGATCCTCGGTTGCTACGAGAGACGAGAGGCGAAACGTCGAGGGCTCTGGTGAGAGATCAAGCGAGAGAGAGAGAGAGAGAGAGAGAGAGGGGGAGAGCGAGAGAGCGAGAAGGAGACATGATCCTTGCAGGATAAATGACTCTCTGCTCGGTGGAGGACGCGAGAAAGGTATCTATATAGATCGAGAGAGTTGAAGTGAAAGAGGAAAAGAATAAAACTGAAGTATAAACTGTATGTACACCTTACATTATACTATATATATATTACGTGCATATTGTATACAGGTATAGTACAAGCCCTGATGTAAGTTGGAGGGGAAACTACTCTCGAGCACGATGATCTCTCTCTCTCTCTCTCTCTCTCTCTCTCTCTCTTTTTCGCTCCTCTTGCCCAATGGCGATGAGAGAAGTACCGAGATGCCACGGCCGCAGTCGACCGGTCGCAGCTGGCTCGAATGCGATTCATCCGTGTCCTGCGCGATGGCGACGACGTGAAAATCCTTTCGCCCATATATACATATATGTATACATATATCTATATTTATTTATTCATTCGTTCATCCACGCATATACGTAAATATAAGCCACGATCTCGCGGCCGGTGACCAACGAAAATCGCGCACGATCGGTAGGATCCTCAGGTGCCAGACGAAACGTCGGATTCACCGGGCAGGATTGTCCGCGCGGGTTGCGAGAAAAACGGCGGCCGATATGTGATTCGTGATAAAGAATAAAGTACTGCGATATCGTGCGGTGAACGAGACGGGCGAAGGAGGGAAGGGTTCGTTCGCACTGCATTTTACGTACACGCATACACTCACACGGCCAAAATGCCTTGCGGTAGAGAAAAGTACACGATGTTGGGAAGAAAAAGTGAAATTGGAAACAAAGGTCTATTGGTTTTTCTGAATTTGTTTGGGTTTGACGTTTGGGTTTGACGTTTGATCTTGTTTGGGTTTGTCGTGTGCGGTTGTTTGGGTTTAACGTTTGGGGCTGTTTGGGTTTTTTCGAGTCTTTTATTTGGGTCTGACGTTTGCGGTTGTTGGAGTTTGCCGTTTGCATTTGTTTTGGTCAACTTTTAGATTTCGCGCTTGGGTTGTTTCGGTTCAACGTTTGGGTCGGCGTTTGGGTTTATTTGGGTTCTGCGTTCGGGTCTGACGTTTGCGGTTGTTTTGGTTTGTTTGGGCTTAACTATTGGATTTCCTGCCTACGTTTGTTTGGGGTCGTTTGGGTTTGTTTGGATTCTGCGTTTAGGTCTGACGTTTGCGGTTGTTTGGGTTTGTTTGGGTTTAACTGTTGGGTTTTCCTGTCTGTATTTGTTTGGGTCGACTTTTGAGTTTGTTTTTGGTTGTTTGGGTTTGTTTGGATTGGCTTGGGTTTGACTATCTGGTTTGTTTGGATTTAACATTCTCGTTTGATTGGGTTTTTTTGGACAGAACGGTTTGAGTCACGATCTCCAGCTGTTGGCCGTTATTGGATTACATGTGTTCCGGTAGGTCTTACGATTGAATGCAAGTGGGAGAACAGCAGTTTGCAGTGATAAAATCGTGCCCGAGGTAGTGCTCACTTTTCTTTGTCGTGAACGTTAATTCGTTTGAAGGACACTAATTGCGTTGAATAAGTTTTCCGAGCTCATTGGACACTCCTTGAGAAAGCATGGTATTTGCAATTGGTTGCGCGATGATCTTGGCGGGGTGGGATTTACGATCTTTGAAAAGTATATTAATTTATTTATGTATGTAATAAGTACAATTGATGAGGTATATCTTAAGTATAAAGAGCCTCTGAAATGAATTTTGTAAAGTAATTCAGGCACACTTTACGGGGTATCGTAGCGATTTATTGTGGAATATTTTATGTACACTTTGGAATTTTTTTTGAATATACATTCCGGGGCGTTTTACTTGTCCATCATAAAACCGTTCAAGTAGACTACAAAATATTTAACGTTTGGTTTGTGAAATATTTTATGTCTCATTCATAAAGGCTTTTACGTGTACTTTATGAAAACTTTTGGGTATACTTTATAAAGTATTTTTAATTTACTTTAAGAACTATTTTAAATATAATTTATTAAGTATTTTGATTATAATGTACGAAGTATTTAAAATGGAATTTATTAAGTATTTTAGGTATACTCTATGTAGTATCTTAAATGTACTTTATGAAGTATTTTAAGCATATTATATCAATAATTTTAATTGGACTTCTTCCAATAGCTTCTTTATATTTTACGAAGTGTAATGAGTATTTTTTTTAAAAGTATTTCGAGTATTCTTTACGCAGTATTTCAAGTGCAATTCGTTAAATATATAAGATCCACTTCGTCACGAAGTTTAATCATATTTTGTTGGACAAAAGTAAACCTTTTAAGTATTTCATAAAAAGTATTTTAAATTATTTTTTTATAAAAATATTTCGCAAGTATTTTATAGAAAGTATTTCACAAATAATTAACAGTCATTTTTCAAAATCAAAGTCCTTCATAATTTATTTGGGTTTGATAAAAAAAAAAAAAACCGCGTTGATTTTTGGATTTGGGTTCAGTTTGGGTTTCTGGGGACAAATCCTTTTGTAGTTTGATCTACGATCGGTGTATGAAGAAAATTAAACTCGTAGCTCGACATAAATAGCAACTTCAGCCTCTTCGTATAGCTCGACGTTCAGTTTTTGTTTTCTCCTTTTCATTGGAAAAGCTCTGAAAGAGTTTTTTTCGAAGTACGTTTAATGGTTTACCATTTAATGGCGCCCGGCGCTTCTCCCTTCGACCTCGTCGAGAGCCAATTTTCGCTGTCCCTTGTTTTGCTCTTAGCTTCCGCTTGCCATGTCCACTCTTGTTTTCTTTCTCTCTCGTTACTTCTATCAGGCCGTGATTCGCCTCTCGACAAGAGTCTTCGCTCTTCCATATCCCACTTTGTGTGCGTGCGCGTCCGTACGCGCGCAAGGGCCATACATTTTTCTGCACTTCTTCGTCCTTGGAGTCCCCGCGGAATAACGAAGCGCCACGGCGTTGGAAAAAGTGAGAAAAGGAAGTTCCAATTGTAAAAGTAGAACCGCATAGACGTGTGAAGGCTACGAAAACCCGTTTGCGAGTTTTCAACCAAATGTTGAATCGATACTCATCGATCGCGGATGGAGAGCAAAATTTCAAACACGTTTGCGATTTTTTTGAGTGAACCATACTTTTTTGTTTACGACGATTATTCAAGAGGAGTACGTGGGCAATTAGTTCTACAGACTTTTCTGTTAGAAGAGGACTTCTCTATGGGAGGAAAGGGCCCGCTAGGCACAGACAAACCCAAACAAACATAAATAGACAATTAAGTATAGTCGTTTGGATTTAGTTGAATTTGTGTCCTTCAATCGGTAATAATAGTCGTTTGTTTGGGTTTGTATCCTTCAATCAGTAATAATAGTAATTTGTTTGGGTTTGTTTTGATTTGTATCTTTTAATCAGTAATGATAGTAATTGTTTTGAGATGATAACGTTTAATCGGTAATAATAGTTATTTGTTTGGGATTGTATCGTTCAATTAGTACCAATAGTAATTTGTTTGTGTTTGTATCCTTCAATCAGTATTAATAGTAATTTGTTTGGGTTTATTTTTGTTTGTATCTTTCAATCCCGTAGTAATAGTAATTCGTTTGGGTTTGTATCTTTCAACCAGCAATAATAGTTATTTATCCGGGTTTTTTTTGGGTCTGTATCTTCCAGTTGGTAATAATAGTAAATTGTTTAGATTTGTTTTCAGAAATAATAGTAATTTGCTTGGGATTGTATCGTTCAATTAGTAATAATAGTAGTTTGTTTGGGTTTGTATTCTTCAATCAGTAATAATAGTAATTTGTTTCGGTTTGTTTGGGTTTGTATCGTTGAGTCAGCAATAATAGTAATTTCTTGAGTTTTGTCCAGGTTAAGTCGGGTTGGGCAATAATAGTAATTTGTTTGGGTTTGTATCCTTCGATAAAACAAATAGTTATTTGTCTGGGTTTGGTTGGGTCTGTTACTTCCAATCAGTAATAATAGTAATTTGTTTTGGATTGTATCGTTCGATCAGTAATAATAGTAATTCGTTTGGGTTTGTATCTTTCGATCAGTAATAATAGTAATTTGTTTGGGTTTTTATCTTTCGACCAGTAATAATAGTTATTTGTTTGCGATTGTATCGTTCGATCAGTAATAATAGTAACTTTGTTGGGTTTGTCTAGGTTGAGTCGGGTTGGGAAATAATAGTCAATTGTTCGGGTTTGTATTCTTTAAGCAAAAATAATAGTAAGTGGTCTAGGTTTATTTGAGGTTTCGCCTTTCAATCAGTAGCAATAGTCATTGGTATGGGTTTTATTAGGGTTTGTATCCTTCGATCAATAATAATAGTAATTTGTTTCGGTTGTATCTGTCAACCAGTAATAATAATGTTTGACTTTGGGTTTGTAGCCTTCAATCAGCAATAATTACAATTTGTTTGGGTTTGTATGCTTCAATCAGTAATAATAGTAAGTTGTTTCAATTTTCTTGGGCCTTCCCTTCCGTAGTATCAATTGACACATCACTTTCCAGCGATAAGTATCATCAACCAAATATTCCAATCGATTTTGGGAAAGCTGCGACCTAGAGCGTTAAATTTAAGGTACCCGCTGATATTTCGCCACGTTTTTTCATGTGAGCCAAGTAGCCTGGTCAACAAAATAATTTTTAAGTAAAATATATCAAATTCAACATGCATCGAACCGTTTTTACGACTGCCATAATCGCTAACAGAGTAATCCTGCGAGCTTCCGTCATTGAAGAGGTTTAGATCGACGTGCCTCCAGTTTTCATACAACGGGAGGGTACGCAATTTAAAAAAAATGTATTTGTTCGCTCCACCGCCAAAAAAAATAATATCGAATTTCGGTGCATTAACCAGCTGATTTGTATTATTAATAATGGAATTGCGGATTTTCGATTCAATAGCCGTCTTTAATTTCTCCTGTTCCGAGCCTCTGTACACTTCATATATTCACGAGATGATTAATGAGTTATATATATATATACATATTTATATATATGTTTATGTGTATCTTATTTTACCGCGTGCCCATTCTTTTTATGCACTCGTAAAATCATTTTACGGTCATTCGGCATAGTGAAACATGTGCGCGAGCAGGAGAAGCACTCAACTTGAATATACGAACATATATCACGAGTATGCTTTGCGTAAAGAGTATTTTAATTATTGTCCCATTATTAAAGTTTGTCCGATGGAGATAGCGAGATTTTTTTTGCTGTACTCGAAATACATCAGTTTTGATAGAATTCGAAAGCTTCGGTTTTTGTGTTGTTCAGCTCAATTATAACACTAAAACCGAAACTTTCCAATTCAATCAAAATTGATCTATTTCGAGTACAGCAAAAAAATGTCGCTTCGGTACTTCTTTTCGGTGCTGCAATATATATATATTGTCTCATAAAAATTGTCAGATTTTTTGCAGCACCGAAAAGAAGCACTGAAGCGAAATTTTTTCGCTGTTCTCGAAATAGATCAATTTTGATAGAATTCGAAGGGTTAGGTTTTGTATGTATGTATGTATATATATATATATATACTTTTTTTTCCAAGCTTCATTTAGTAATCATTTTTTCAAGTTTTACCTAGAGTCAATCGCAACGTTTCGATTTTAATGTCTCAGCTTAACTCAATGAGGCAGTTTTTTAAGCTCAACTCAATAAGGAACTTGTCTTACTCTATCTTTACCTCCTCGTCTCCTCCCAAAAATGTAATAAATCTTCCTCCCCTTAAAAACCGTGCTTTCGTTCGTTTTTCAATAACTGTTCTCGCTTCGACAACTCCCATTTCACGGCTCGTTTTTCAGTGCATTCGAGGCACAAAAGTAAAATTTAAAAAAAAAGTATGGAGCCAAAATCCGGACAGTCCGGTTTAATCGGGTTTCCAAGCGAATTATTTAGGACTGAGAGAATCAACGTGATAATTTTCATTCCGATCGTCCGAGCGTCTTTTCCCACTCGATGCCGAGACCACAAGACTGTCGGATCGTTTTTTTTTTTTTTTTTATCAAAAAATTCCTTTTTCAGGCTTATCAACAAGCTGTGCGTACGAATCGCGGCGATCTGAGAGTAGCCCTGGCTGAGTCGTCTAAGCAGCTCGCGGTTCAGCCAGGACCAAGAATTTTGCAGCACACGACGAGGTCGAATAAGGTCGTCGACACGGAAAATACGCTCGAGCGGAGCGAGCTCAAAGCCGACGGTCTCATTGTCACGGAATCGAAAAAAACTGTCGAGCACGAGGAGGTGAGGTTTTTTTTCTCGTCGAGAGTACACCGCACGTAAATTTGCAAAAAAAAAAATATCGAAATATTGACACTTTTTTCTGTCGATTCGCTGCAACGTGAATTTAAAGCGCTAATTATTTGATTTTTTTCGCAATAAAAACGATCAAGAATCCCCGTAAGCTGAGCTGCATGATAGTTTGGTGCACAATTCTTTATCTCGATGATTGTTTTTGCCAACCGATGCTCTTCATTCTTATTCACGCAAATACATTCGATGTTTTACAAGCTTGAACGCCTAACCATAAATTTTAGACTACATTTATAATTTGATATCAAAATTTATATTGTACCAGCTGGAAAATAATATAACATAAATAATTTCACGTCGCAACGAATAATAATAATGATAATAATAATAATAATAACGAGGAAATTCTGTAGCACTGCAACACATTATAATAATAACCATAAGAATTGAATAATTCCACGTTGCAGCGAAAGATAAAAATAATAATAACGCAAGCTGAGGAAGTTTGTTTGCTCGGAGCCATAGATCAGGTAAAAGTTTTTGACCAATAATTATAATAATCCTAAGAAAGAAAATTCAAAAATTTTACGCTGCAACGAAGAATAATAATGATAATAAAAATCCAAAATGAGTAAGTGTGTTGCTTGGAGAAACAAAATCGGGTAATTTTTCAACTAATAATAATAACAATAACAATAAATAATTTAACATTGCAACGAAGGATAATAATAATAACATCAATAATGCAAACTGTGCAAGTGCGTTACCCGGAGTAATAAAATCGGATAATTTTGTTTTCAATAGTAATTTTAAGAAAAACAATAAAAAAAGAAATAATTTACCGGTGCATCAAGACATAGGAAACCGAGATAGTGTATTGCTCGGAGCAACGATATGATATGACAATTTAAAACTAACAATAGTAACAATAACAGTAATAATCATAATAACAAAAATGAAATCTTAGCTTGTCATTGTTTTGATTATTATCATCATTATCGGCCGAAACGTATTAACCGATCTCTGAATCGGATCCTAATGACAATAAAATTAATGTTATTATTAAGGCAGGATTCTACTTTGGGCGCTCGAAAAAAGGCTATTTTTACGAATTTTTAATGACATTATGAATAAAGATATTGATGTAGGGCTAGTTAGGCTTAATAAATACACTCTTGAAATACGTTAAAAAAATTTGATTATATATTTTATGCACTTTTAACATACAAAAACACCATTTGAATACAACGCCTCGATTAGCAGATGGGCCTGCGCTGGTGTTGAAATTTCAAAAATGGACAATCCAGAGCAGAAAAATTTTGAATTTTTAGATTCAATATATCACTAGCAACCGACTAAACTAGAATTTTTAATGCACATGCAAAAATAACAAAATGGCGGCGAAAAAAAAGGAAGAAAAAAATTGCATGTTTTTTCACTGCTTTTTGCCAAAAAACATAGTAAAAATCAACATTTTCATGAAATTGTAGTTCAGCCGGTCACTATAGGTGTCCAGAATATGTGGTTGAATTTTTATAACAATCGGTTCAGTATTTTCGAAAACTTTAGCACCAAGCGGTGTAAAAACGTGGTTTTGAGAAAAACGCGTTGAAAGTTTTTTCAAAATGAAAAATCACAACAAAAATTACCTTACAAATAATCAGCGATGCCCGCACCATACAAATTGCCTTCTGATTGTTCCATAAGATCATTTTCTTCCAATCTAGCCTGTTTCAAAGTTCCAAACTAGAATCCTGCCTTAAGGATGTTGAGTCCCTATGAAACATGTTAATGGTAATTGTTTAATAAATAGCTTCTTAATCGTCATGAAATTTTTACACGACCTCCTGAATACTTCATGTAAAAACATACCAAATTTTCAGAATTTTATCATCATTATACTTCAACCTCCTTGAGGGTTGACATAAAAAATGATAAGAAAATTCTGAAAATTTGGTATGTTTTTATATGAAGTATTTAAGAGGTCGTGTTAAAATTTCACGACGATTAGGAAGTTCGTTATTAAAAAATTAACATTTTGTTAGGAACAATTTTTAAAACAAATAAAAAAAAAATTCATCAATAAACTTCGTTTTGTTTCTTTCGTTCGTTGCTTCATTTTGTTGCTTTCGGTATATTGTAGATATTACAAAATTGAGAGGTCAAAAAAAGAACTTATTGCAAAGTTACATCAGTTTCAATGAGACAACATTTAATTTGTGAATGTTAATTGTTCAATAACGAGCTTCCTAATTGTCGTAAAATTTTTACACGACCTCTGAAATACTTCGTACAAAAACGTACCAAATTTTCAGAATTTTATTATCATTTGCGATTTGGGACTCAACATCCTTAAGAAATGAATAATACATTTATCAATTGAGTTGTTCATTTAAATTGACTTTCTCAATTCTCATTAGTTCAATTCAATTCAAAATGGATCGTGGTGACAATTTGAATAATTTACCACGGCAAGCGGTCACCCAACCAAGTAATGCCCCCACAGCTGTTGCTTTGGGTTTGTTTGGGTTTTTGGGAGATCGCCGGAGCGTCCATGATCGTTGCGTTTCTTCCTCAATCCGTATCACTCATTCTCCGTTGTAATTGCGATACTTTCGCGGTGACAGGTGAAGGACGACGAATTACCGGAGGAGGAGGCTGTGACGGTTGAGAACGGGGCGAATGACGAGGCGAAGGAGACGCGAAAGGAGAGCTCGCAGAGATTCGTGAAGCGTCGGGACGAGGACGTGGTGGATTACGTTTCCGGCGGCGAGAGGATCGCCCGTGAGATGCGTTACGTTACCGAGACGACGGAGGGGGAACGGATCGGTGATTGGCCACCGCCACCCAACACGATGCGAACGACGCGTCTCCACAAGCACACGGGCTTCGGTCCCGAGGCAACGACGGCTGCGAGCCGCAAGGACGCGGTCACGAAGAAGCCCCTCGATCTCGAGGAGGAGGACGAGGCGCGTAAGTTCGAGACGTCGAAATGGCTCGAGAGCCACTTTGGCAGCGAGTCAAGGTCGTCCCACGGATCCGTGGAGGCCGACGATCCACCGATCCAAACGGGCACCAATACGAGCTTCATCAATGTCACCATGAAATCGTGCACACCCGCGAGGAGCCGGGAATACACGAGCCCCGAGTACAACACGAGGCACCAGCACAGACGTACCAGCGGCAGAGACTCCTCCTCGCCATCGGGATACTTTCATGGGATAAGCGAGTGGTCCGAGAGGTATCAGACGACCGGTACGTAATTAGAGGCCACGGCTACCCGGAGGCCCGAAAAATCGCCAAATGCCGATCTTTTTTTGTCCGGCAAACAGTCGGTGGAAAAAAAACGCACTTTTTTGACACGAAAATAAAGAACGTGGCAGAATGACCTGAGAGTTTGATTTATTAATTAATGGTATTGTTTACTTGAAAAGTACGGATATTTTTATTTTGATATAAGGCACAAACACGGAGGTTATGTGTCCACAATACATGTAGGTTATGTGTCCACAATAGGGGGAGGTTATGTGTCCACAATACATGGAGGTCATGTGTCCACAAGACATGGAGGTTATGTGAACACAATACATGGAGGTTATGTGTCCACACTGTACATGAAGGTTATGTGTCCACAATACATGGAGGTTATGTATCCACAATATATGTAGGTTATGTGTCCACAATACATGGAGGTCATGTGTCCACAATACATGGAGGTTATGTGTCCACAATACATGGAGGTTATGTGTCCACAATACATGGAGGTTATGTTAACACAATATTTGGAGGTTATGTGTTCACACTATACATGAAGGTTATGTGTCCACATTACATGGAGGTTATGTGTCCACAATACATGGAGGTTATGTATCCACAATATATGTAGGTTATGTGTCCACAATACATGTAGGTTATGTGTCCACAATACATGGAGGTTACGTGTCCACACTACATGAGAGTTTAATTTATCAATATATGGTATTATTTATTTGAAAAGTACGAATATTTTTATTTTGATATAAGGAACAAACATGGAGGTTATGTGTCCACAATACATGTAGGTTACGTGTTCACAATAGGGGGAGGTTAAGTGTCCACAATACATGGAGGTTATGTGTCCACAATACATGGAGGTTATGTATCCACAATACATGAAGGTTATGTGAACAAAATACGGGGAGGTTATGTGTCCACAGTACATGGAGGTTATGTGTCCACACTACATGGAGGTTATGTGTCCACACTACATGGAGGTTACGTGTCCACACTACATGAGAGTTTAATTTATCAATATATGGTATTATTTATTTAAAAAGTACGAATATTTTTATTTTGATATAAGGAACAAACATGGAGGTTATGTGTCCACAATACATGTAGGTTACGTGTCCACAATAGGGGGAGGTTATGTGTCCACAATACATGGAGGTTATGTGTCCACAATACATGGAGGTTATGTATCCACAATACATGAAGGTTATGTGAACACAATACATGGAGGTTATGTGTCCACAGTACATGGAGGTTATGTGTCCACACTACATGGAGGTTATGTGTCCACACTACATGGAGGTTATGTGTCCACACTACATGGAGGTTATGTGTCCACAATACATGAAGGTTACGTGCCCATACTACATGAGAGTTTAATTTATTAATAAATGGTATTATTTATTTGAAAAGTACGAATATTTTTACTTTGATATAAGGCTCAAGCATGGAGGTTACGTGTCTACACTACATGGAGGTTATGTGCCCACAATGCATGGAGGTTATGTGTCCACACTACATGGAGGTTATGTGAACACAATATCCGATAAATGGCATAAACGGCATGGACTTGGAAGCCATATTCTTTCAACAAGATGGCGCAGCCTGTCAGACTGCGGGCGAAAAAGGCAGTTGTTGCAGACGTGTTGCAGAAGGTTCGTGGTTGTGTTACCTCGCGCCGCGGTGATGTGAATTGGCCATCAATATCGTCAGCCCAGTCACTGTGTACCTTTAACCTTGCAAAATCTCCGTTATCGCTCTTTCTTGTTTTAACGGTGGCGGGGGGGGGGCACTGGTAGTCTGAATTCAAAATGGCGACCAAAATGTCCATGGGTTTGTGTCCGCCATTTGGAATTTTATGAAAAATTGTTTTTCTCGAATAACCCGGGAATTTTCAATTTTTGAGTACAAATGGTAGGGACTGAAGTTGTAGAAAATTCCATTTCCTACAACTTTAGTTATTAGAGTTTTTTCTCTACGATCGATATTTTTCGAATTAAACCTGAAAAAAAGCGGCGAAGTGAAACTATTGCATTATCACGTTTATTTTTTACTCGAGGGTATAAATGAAAATGAACAAACTTGTAGGGAATTACATTTTCGACATTTTTGGTCTTTACCTTTTTTTTTCTACAATCAATATTTAAGGTGATACGTCAACGGCAAAGGAAAAGAGAACCGACAAAATATTTTTTCGCTAACCATTCGACGACTGAATGTCTCTGTGAAAGAAATTGTGTAGGAAACTGAATTTCCTACAGTTAAAACAAGAAAGAACGACCCCCCCAACGGTTAAAACAAGAAAGAACGACAACAGAGTCGTGGTTTTTTGAGGCGGATTATTTGGACATAGTGACTGGGCTACGTGCGATTTTACGCCATTGGACTTTGTTCTTTGGGCTTTTCTGAAAGGGAAAGTGTATGCCAATGATCCACAGACCATTCCGGAACTCAAGGAACAAATTGGACGCACCACTAATGGAATTCGTCCGCAATTATACCAAAATGTTATTGAAGATTTCGTCAAAATAGTGAACGTTTGCAGACAAGGACGAAGCGGCCATTTATCGATATAACACACATAACCTCCATGTTTGAACCTTATATTAGAATTAAAATATTCGTACTTTTCAAATAAATAATACGTTTTATTAACGAGTAAAAATGTCAGGTCGCTCTGAGCCATCCGTTACATACATTGCGAGCTTGTAGAAAGTAAATCACCAGAAAATACAGAAAAACAACTAAAACATGGCCCCCGGCAGATGATAACATTTTTTTTCGCGACGTTTGGCGTCGCACACTCACCAGCTTAAGGAAGCTTTCCAGTGTGACAGCCCGAAAAATCGCTGTTTTTCGCGATTTTTTTTTTTAAAGAAAAAATAATCTAATCGGTCTGGTTTTTTTTTGTATATTAATTGGGTATTGAAGAATACAAAACAATTTTTTAAAGATCGATTTATTTATTAATTAATATCTATAAAAATGATGAAACAATTGTTGCAGAAAATGCACTTGGATGTGGTGTCCACGTTGGGGGTCACAATTTTGATCTGAAACAAAAAACACAAAAAGATTATTGATCGGTATATAATTGGCTTTCGTGCTATGGAGGCTTTTTTTTTTTTTTTTTTGCAAAAATGGCGCCGGTTTGAACAAAAAGTATCGATTTTAGCATTTTTTTTGGCAGTTTTTTTACAAAAAAATAGGAAGATGTCAAAAAAAAAAAAAAACTTCCATAGCACGATAAACAATGACGTTAAGAATATTGTGTAAAAAATTCAACTCGATAGGTTTAAAACTCTGCCCTCCAAGTTGGACACCGTTTTGAAAAATGCTGTTTCGAGAAAAACGCGTTCAAAGTTTCGCTGTAGCTGTAGCGCTCCGTTGCCTTCTTCCAAGAAATGCTGTACAGTAACCGAAATAATCTGAATTTCGGCATGAAAATTTCAGGGAATATTCGGAAGAGTGTATACTATTCGATAAAGCAAAAAAAAAAAAATCGATTTTTTGAAAATTTCACACTGGAAAGCTGCCTTAAATGGTCCATCTGAAATCTCAAAACGAAACTGGTTATTTAACTTAACGATAAATACGAGCCGTCGACGATCGTTGACTTTTGAAGACATCTTATTTTCAACGAAGTGGGGACGAATTGAAACTCGAGCATACAAAATCTATGAAAAAAAACGTCATTTTTACATGACCATTGAAACATGAAAATCGAATTTCAAAAAGTGAGATTCTCTACGACCTTTAAATATTTCCTGTAAATTTGGAAACAATCCATCAAGTGATTCCCGAAATATCGTGTCGACGTACGTTGAAAACAGTGTCATGTACCGGTGGCCATGTTTTTGTGGTTTTGCTGTATTTTTAGGTGATTTTTGTTTTAAAGGCTCTCAATATATGGACCTATGGGTTGAAAAAATGCGTTTCTCTTTCACCAACCGTTTCTCAGAAAAAACATTCGGAATTTGGCAATTTTTTCGGGCCTCTGGGTATACGGCGCCCCTTAATGTATTTATTTATTTTTCGATTAACCCACGTCAAGAAAAGTAACGCGGAAAAAATTTTTTGGGCTCTTTTGTTTTGTTTGGGTTTGAACGGTCTTTAACGACAGTGTGGAATGTGGAGAGGAATGAGGTGTTTTTTTTACTTATCAACGACGATGACATCTATATATCTTTTATTTGTGAAAATCTGATATACATGTACAAAAGATTTTTCGAAAGTCAGGAATATATTATTAAATAAAATACGAGTGAAGAAAAAAATCCAAATACATATATAAACCGTTCTGCTAGTCTAGTGGTAGCGTGCTTGCCTCTGAACCAGTAGATTTAGAGGTCGTGGGTTTAAATAGCAGTCTCGTCGTCTCGGAAAAAAATTAACTTGGCGTCATGATATATATATATATTATTTCTGAAATTCTTATACATGTATATACTATACAAGTATAGACTTTTCATACTTTTCACATATATATATGCCTGTGTGTGTGTGCGCCTGTGTGTGTAAAAGATTTTTCTCTACTTTTATTTTATTTACCATAATATATTTTGTATTCACCAAAGTCCTTGTAAACGCCACGAAACGAATGGCTGTATTTGAAAATAAATAAATGAATTGATTGCAATACTTTTTAATTCAGTTGAACTATTATACGACAAGTGATGAAAATGTTTCTTGTCCTTACGCACCAACGAATGTAAAGGTACAAATCGGTTGAATTTTTGGAAAGAAATATTGGATTTTCCAGCTCTCTTTAAGGCGAGAAATCCCTTTAGGAGCGTGAAAAATTGATATTTTTCGGGAATTTTTTTAGAGGGGATAAAATAATCTGATCTTTTTCAAAATTTGACATGAGTTTATTATAACTGTCAAGTAAAAAAACAAATTTTTTTTTTGGGATGACCAACAAAATGGCGTCGCTATTAAGGGTCTTCGGACGCCTGTTTTCCGCGACATCAAAAAGTGCTGCAGTCGTCACTCTTTTTCTGTTGATCTGAAAAAGATTTAATAAGTGTCATTCGTTTACTGACATATCAAGGGTCAGGATATACCTAAAAAATGATGAAAAAGTGCAAAATTGAAAATTGGGAAGCCTTTTTACTCCGAAGTTCGAATTTTCGAACATTTTTTCGACATATTTGACCCCAAAAAAATTATTTATTTACACGCTACCTTTCAAACGTTAGGTATATCCTTCCGACAATAATACTGAGAGTAACCTCCCAAAATTTCATCCAAATCGATCGATAACCTTTTGAGCTACAACACGAGCAGTTTTTGAAAAATTAGTTTCGAGATAATCGCGTTTAATTCAACATGTGAAAACTATTAATTGTAGTGATTTACCCCGCGCTCTAGACTATATGCGATAGCTCCGCAAATATTCAATATTTCAAGTTTTCCTCTGGTCAGTATATTCTTTGGGAATCATACTTTCGAAATATGTAAATGAAGAAAAAATCGATTTTTTGAAAATTCTGCATGGATTTCTCGCCTTGATGTAACAAAAATGTATAGCAAAAAGTAACATCGAAAGAAAGCTCCATGATAGAATTTCTATGGTAAAGTCCGTCTTGCAGTCGTTTAACAAAGTTTGGATACAAAAAACGCTTTAATTTTCTTTGGAAATAAAATTAGCGAGCTTGACCGTGCAGTCCAAGAGGGAAAACACATTTTGGCGAAAAAAAAAATCGACGGCCAATTCGTACAATTTTTGTCAGACAAGTCCAACGCCAACACGAGAACAGCCTCTCCCTCGCATTACGTGATCGAGGCCCCGAGGAGCAACGGATACAAGCAAGAGAGCCCGAGAAATCAGCTCGAGGCATCGAGAATTCAGAAGGAGTCCGCCTATCCGAGAACTTACGAGGCGACGCGCCGTCAATCTCAACCGGAGCAGGATCATAAGAAAAATCGACACGAGCGACGCCATCGGGACGAGCCACCCTCGCCACCGGCTCGTCGGAGAGTTCGTGAACAGGTATTGTTACATATATATTCTTTTAAAAATCATTTCTTCGCCACAAATAAAGATATTTTCATACCAGACCAATGCAATAATCAAAATGACGAAAATAATAAACAATGTGCCATGGTAATTAGGTAACACGTGTTTTGACCCGACGACAAAATATCCGCGACAGAATATCCGCAGGACAAAATATCCTCATGACAAAACATCCGCAAGACAAAATATCTGCCGATATTATATCCGCTGTCGGTAATTAAATGTTGAGGTGTTCGTTTGGTGTTTTGTTTGGTGTTTTGTTTGCGTTTGTTGGGTGTTTTGTTTGCGTTTGTTTGGTGTTTTGTTTGCGTTTGTTTGAGTTGGTTGCCAATCTTATATCCGCTGCCGGTAATTAAATGCTGAGGTGTTTGTTTGGTGTTTTTGGTGTTGTTTTGATGTTTTTGGTGTTGTTTGGTGTTTTGTTTGGGTTTGTTCGGGTTGGTTGCCGATATTATATCCGCTGTCGGTAATTAAATGTTAAGGTGTTTGTTTGGTGTTTTGTTTGCGTTTGTTTGGTGTTTTGTTTGGGTTTGTTTGAGTTGGTTGCCAATCTTATATCCGCTGTCGGTAATTAAATGTTGAAGTGTTTTTGTTGTTGTTTTGGTGTTTTTGGTGTTGCTTAGAGTTTTGTTTGGGTTTGTTTGGGTTGGTTGCCGATATTATATCCGCTGTCGGTAATTAAATGTTGAGGTGTTTGTTTGGTGTTTTGTTGCGTTTGTTTGAGTTGGTTGCCAATCTTATATCCGCTGCCGGTAATTAAATGCTGAGGTGTTTGTTTGGTGTTTTTGGTGTTGTTTTGATGTTTTTGGTGTTGTTTGGTGTTTTGTTTGGGTTTGTTCGGGTTGGTTGCCGATATTATATCCGCTGTCGGTAATTAAATGTTAAGGTGTTTGTTTGGTGTTTTGTTTGCGTTTGTTTGGTGTTTTGTTTGGGTTTGTTTGAGTTGGTTGCCAATCTTATATCCGCTGTCGGTAATTAAATGTTGAGGTGTTTGTTTGGTGTTTTTGTTGTTGTTTTGGTGTTTTGTTTGGGTTCGTTCGGGTTGGTTGCCGATATTATATCCGCTGTCGGTAATTAAATGTTAAGGTGTTTGTTTGGGTTTGTTTGGTGTTGAAGGTTTTGTGCCGGACGAGCTTTAGGATTTTGTCTCGCGGCTGTTTTGTCATGAGGATATTTTGTCACGAGGATATTTTGTCGTCGGGTCAGATGCCGCGTAGCCGGTAATTATTATTATGATACTAAAATAAACAAGAAAAATAAATGACAATAAAATGTTGATATCCTCGTCGATTGTCTCCCTCTGAACCGTAAAACTTTCGCAATAAACGTTTTTTCGGTCGAATTCATTTTTACGAATTATGTGAGGTGTGTGGGTGGTTGAGGTGGCTCACATGCACGTTAAATTCGTCAGGTAATGAGTTTTTCGTATTTTTTTTTCTCCAACGAACGACCTATGATTATGTTTCGCAAGTGGCAGTAACGGGGCAAAAAAATTAGCAGGAACAATCGGTAAACTGAGGAACGGATTAGGTAGTGGAGTCGTTTCGTGAGGAAGAAAAATGTTGAAAATCACACTTTTATTCATTTATTATACTTGGTCCCGTTTCCGGGTAATACATTACTTCCATCGGTTCGTAAGTTTGTTTGGGTTTAGATATTTACGTAGTTTTTTTATATCCGCGTAGAAAAAATGGACCTACCTGTAAACTCTCGTAACTCCCTCAATTTTCAACAGACCGACTTGAAATTTTCAGAGAATATTTTTGAAAGGTTATATTATAAGAATCCGTCGAAAACGAGAAATCGATTTTTTTTTAAATTCCGACTAGGCGTAATCCCTTAATAACTGCTCGGAACGATGAGTTCCGCGTAAAAACTTGAAATTACACTTGTGCGAAAAGTTGTGCGTTAAAGTAGGACTTTTATATTTTCATCGAATTTTTAAAATTATTTTTATTATATCTTCAATTATTATATTTATACTTATATTTTTTATATTTTCATACTCATACTTATTTATTATTTATACTTATATTTATACTTATTTTTATTATATTATATGTTTTATTATATCATGAGATTCCAAGATTGCGAAATCTAAAGAATACATGACTGAACTGATCTGCACTTCACAGGACCATTAATTTAATGACAGTTCACACAAGAAATTGAGCATACCAAAGAGGATACGCGAAGAGTTTGGAGAATAATTTTTCTTCTCCGGAATACGATCGTGCACAATTCACTTTTGCAAAATGGACTTTCCAGAACGAGCAGATTGCCACGATAAAAAACAAATACTATTTCCAATCGCTACCATCTGACTAGGCAATTCCATTTTATTTCAAGACTTATCAGTATTTGACAACATACATTTTTCTTACCCGTGTTGGATGCAAGAGAATTCCATATTTTTTGCCTTTTATTTTCTCCGGGACAGAGTATTATATAGACAAGCTCAAAGTACTACTTTCCGGGCTATTCACAATTTCGAAGAATCCTCAAAAAGCCCTCAACCCTTAAAAGGGCGTATGTACTTTGTTCAAATAACCGACGAGTGTGGAATAACTTCTAGGGTAATAAAATCCCTCGGAAATTCGGCAAATAATTATGAGCTCTCAGGATAGAGGAGATGGATCGAAAAATAATCTAAACAAAATCGATCGGACAAAAA
This sequence comes from Ophion costatus, assembly GCA_951751655.1. NCBI lineage: Eukaryota > Metazoa > Arthropoda > Insecta > Hymenoptera > Ichneumonidae > Ophion > Ophion costatus. The sequence continues at coordinate 38,558,701 of OX632362.1, read as the reverse complement.
TCACATTACATTGGTAAAATGTCATGAGATTTTCGACTTATCGACGCGTTTTCTCGTGACGCCCATTCAAAGATCCAAAACGACCAGTAAAACGCCAACTTACTGTACAAAATGTACGCGGCGTCGTCGTCAGTGGACTCGAGATTTTTTAAATCATTGCTTGGCGTCGAGACGCTGTCGTATCTCTTTATTATATCAAGATGGTGATCGAGATTCGAGAGACTTTTGAATTATTAGGATCGAACAAACTGACGAGTACAACAACAATAATAACAACAATGATAACGATAACAATAAAAAAATACGAACACCAATGATAGCAGTGATGATGGTGGTGATGTCAATGATTAATGATAGAATATTTTCATTCCATTTTATAATTCAAGATATTGTTTGATCATATTTCACATTTTCGTATTTTTGTTCTTATTATTTGCAATGATAATGATAATAGATGTTGAAGCGTCACAAAGCTTGATTGACTGAATTTGATTATAAAAAAAGTTAATTACAAAGAATTTTGTCCGTTTGGACAGATAATGACGAGATCGGAGGAAAAGAATTCGTACAACGAAATTCCGGTCCGTACGGCAAGCCCGATTCTCGTTGTGCAAAGAACTTGGGAAAACCGTAGCAAGGACGTTCAACAAAAGGTCGCGGGAGTCGAGAGAGCCGAAACCCGTCGTTACAGTCCGCAAGATTCTAAAACACCACCGAGAACACGCTCTCCGTCACCCGTACAGAGAATCGTACAGCCGAGTCGCAGAGAAAAGAAGAGCATCGTCGAGCATACGGAAAAAAGTCACAAAAGTAAGGACCCTTGCAATCGTACAAAAACTACGTAACATATAATAATTTTATATACGCGAAGGGAGTCGAAGTGCAAACGCTCTTGAAGAAAGTACCGGAAATAAATTATTGCTACTTTTACTCTACAATAACGAATTGCTTAATAATATTTTAATTATGATATGGTAAAATTATGTAATAAATAATAATGTGATTAATACATTCTTTTAATTGATCAACAACAATAACGTGAATATCATTTTGAAAAAATTGAAATTTAGACAAATTCAAAATCCTTATCATTTTATACGAAAATATTATGTAATCATTAATTGCAATGAGGTTAATATAAATTCATTCAATTGATAAGTTTCAATTCGCGGCTTGGGATTTCGGCTGGGAATTTTTGAATCCGGAACAAAAAGGCTCGTGCCTTCATATCCTTATTGTATTATCGTAAAATTATGTAATAAATAATAATAAAGCGATTAATATCTTTAAGAAAAATTGATGGATTACAATTCGTGGCTTAAGATTTCGGCTCGGAATTTTGAATTCCGAAAGAGAGGCCCCTCGGATGAAAATTTCATTTGAATTTTTGTTTCGGTTAAGGGGTCTTTTTACTTTAAATGCTAAAAAGGTTGTTTCCATGAAATTTTTGATAGGTTTTTATCATAGATATTGATATCAAAGTTGTTACATTTAATAAATACACTTTCGAAGTAAATTTTTTTTTAATTCAATGTATCTGTGTAACCCAAACAAACTTTAAGGCGTTACCCCCACTTGTAGCGCAAAAAAAGGCGTTTTTCATGAATTTTTTTAAAGAAAACTACAAAACTTTTTTAATCGATGAATATGCCATCTTAAAGAACACATCTTGAAGAACATTCAGTAATTTTTTTATTGAAGAATATTACATTGTTTAGTGGCAAATGGCCGTCAATGAAATAATGTTTTTATATACACGGTTTACGGTGACCAACATTGCGGCGAAGTGGATCATCTGACAAAAAAATACGGATGGATTTAGTCAAATATAAGTATAAACTAGTCTTTAATCGAAGGATTTTAAAAAATATTCATTTTTCACAAAATGGCGGACAGTCAAAGTTAATGGTTCGATTTTAACGAAAAAAAACGGCCGTTTTTTGGCTATAAAATGGTCATTTTTTTCGAAAACAAAAATCGAACGATTAAAGACTACATTTTTATGTATTTAATAAGCCTGCAAAATTTCAAGAAGATCGGTTCATTAGTGTTCGAGTAATCTTGGTCACCGACTTCAGAAATGCCATTTTGAGAAAAACGCGTTTAAAGTTTCAATTTCAGTTCTTCAATTCACGGATTCTTCTCTTTCAACGCTCATATCTCAGTCAATTTTGTTCGGATCGACTTGAAATTTTCAGGACATATTCTCAGATACTTATACTTCAAAAAAATGCAATAAAAAAAATCGATTTTTTCAAAATCGCAAGTGGGGTTAACCCCCTAAATGCTTTTCTTCTCGAAACAACGTTTTTCGACGGCTTGTTGATAAAATATTTGAAACTACTGAATCAATCCTTATGAAATTTTAACCACATATTCTTTAAAATTATAGCCATAGCGCATATCAAGAATTGTTCAAATTTTGATATTTACTATTTTTTGCCAATAACGATGAAAAAAAACGTATCTTTTTTTCGAATAATGTCCGCCATTTTGTTGTGTTTGCATATTCCAGAAATCGTCCGATATACGCTATAGCCATTAACATACTGAATCTAAAACCGTTTGATTTTGTCGTTTCGGATGATCAATCTCCGAGATTTCATCAACAGCGCAGACCTACAATTTTTTAGGACATTTCTTTGCTACCATTTCCGTCTATAAACACTGACTTGAATTTAAAAAAATTCTTTTTAATGTATTTCGAAAGTGTATTTATTAAGTGTACCAACTTTTACACCAATATTTATAACATAATGAATCTTTGATTGAACGATTGAAATACACTCACGATACCTAACTTATTGTCGGTGGGTTAATTTATTCGAAAATAAAAATGTATTTCTGATTAATCCCACAAAATCGTTCGTGATGATTTTTTTAATACTCAGGAACTTTGCAATATGTATACCATTTTTCCACCTTCGTACTGAACGACGAAACAATGTTTATTTCCATTTATACTATAAATTAAATTCCATATACGTTCAGAATTAAAAAAGAAAAAAAGAAAACGACACTCGAGAATTCGCCTATTTTCCGGTTTAGATAGGATGGAAGTGTTAGTATATGCGGGATTCTCCGTCAATTCAGCCACTTTTTTTCGACCATCTCAGATCTACTAAAAAGCAGTCCATGTGAATTTTTTTAGATTTTTTATTTCGACATTTTAGAAAATGCCGTTTTCTTCCAAACGAATATCGACATGGTTAACATATGATCATAGTTAACGCAACTGCTAAAATATCATAAGCAGTACTATATTTTCGGCAGTAACCACGACTATAAAATATTATAGTCCCCTCAGTGTAATATAAAATCCGGTTGAAATATCATTGAGCTCACTATGCATTTCTCTCCGTGTACGTTTCGGTTTTTTTTTGCGCCGTTTTATTCCCATTTTGTTGTTTTTTTTTTGGGAGCAGGTCCGGCTCAGTCGAAGTACAAAATCGGCGAGTCGTTCAGAAAGTTGGTCGGCAAATTGAGATCGGCATCGTCCGAGAGGAAGAGCAGCAAGCAGCGACCGGGCAGCAGCTCGACGTCCCAATTGACGCAAACCGACGATGATTCGACCTATCGCCAGTACAACGTCATAGACCGAAACATACCGCTGGTGACGGAGAACAACAAGGTCGACGAGGAACGACCGCCCGAGCGACCGCCCCGTTCCCCGAGAAACAATAACTCGATCGTCAAAACCACCGCCGGCAGCGCCACCAAGCTGAGATCCAACGGCGGCTACTCGAACCACGAAGCCCCGACTCATCATCGTAACAATAACAACAACAGTAACGGCAGCACGTCGACAATGCCTGTCCAAAGGTATTACGTTGGCGAGCAACAGGAACCCTATACCGTTAGCAATCGCGAGAGCTACAGCCGGGAGAAAGTTTACCGGGACGTAAACAGCAAGCCTCATCACGGAAGAGCGAGGGGGCCCAGCCGAAACGGCGTCGAGCGCGACTACAGGTACTGACAACAACATTTTCCCCACGACTTTCAGTCGCAATTTTGACCCCTTGTTTTAACGATGTTTTTTTTTCTCACGATTCGAAGAATTTCCGCAATTTTGGGCGATTTTATTTGCCACTGAACAACAATGAAAATATGAATTTAGCGACGAGGAGGAAAACAATGATTCGGGGCAAAATCGTTATTTATTTTATCGAACGAGTTTTTTTTTTTTACGAGCTCACGATTCGAACAATTGCTGCAATTTTATGCGACTTTTTTTGCCAGTGAACAAGAACGAAAATATGAATTTAGTGGGCAGGAGGAAAATAATAATTCGGGGAAAATTTATTTTTTATTTGCGAACGAGTTTTGTTTTTCTTGTAAACTTCATCTCACGATTCGAATAATTACTGCAAGTTTACGCGATTTTTTGACACTAGACAAGGACGAAATATAGTGGGGCGGACGAAAACGTTAATTCGGTGGAAATCAATTTTTTATTTAATCCGACGAGTTTTATTAAATTAAGAAAATCGTCGCATGGTTCGAAAAATAGCTGCAATTCTACGCAATTTTCTTTCCCCTGAACAAGGACGAAAATGTGAGTCTAGTGGGGAGGAGGAAAACAATAATTCGGTGAACAATCATTTATTTTTATTTTATCCAACGCGTGTTCTTTGCCACTATGAAAGAACAAGAGAAGATGTAGAGGAGATCTAGACAAAGATAAGGGATCAGAGAAAAATAATACTATTCGATGTCACGATAATTATTATCATCATTGTTATTGTCTATTGTTCGTAAGTTATCGTATTGAATTGTAACAAGAATGATAGCAATAATAATAACAGCAACCGTAACAATAATATTAATGTCAAAGAAAACATTCCAGAAAATGATCGACGTTATTTTTCACTGAATCATTACTGAATTCATATTTAGTCCTTGCCGAGTGCAAAAAATATTATTAATATTATTCTAAACATTATCACGATTATTACTATTACTTTTCGTTTTATAAATACAATGAATATTGACAGACCGAGTGTATTCGAGTGTCAAGGTCAACGAAATACAAACTCATTTACTTTCAACGAAAACAAAAAGATTCCCACTTAATTGGTTGAACTAGAAAAAAAAAGTTAAAAAATAATGTTCAACTACACACTATATCAGGGACTAGACTCGTAGTTCGAGATGATCAATCATCATTACTTTCCGCGCTTTTCGCTCTCTTTTTTTATTATTTTTTTCCCGTGCTTTCGCCATCCAGCAACATTAGTGAGAAGCCCCGGGACTTTAGCGTCGAGTCGAGCTCCCTCGGGCGGTACAGCAAATCAACGAGCCGTCTGACAAACGATTACGAGCGCGACGATCATTTTCGGAGTGTTCAAACGTTGCCGCGCAAATTACACTCGGTCGGTAACGCGACGAGAACGAGCCACTCGAGTTCTCGTCGTCATCTGCAGCAGCAACAGCCAGGTGGCAGCACTTCGACGACAACGTCTCGCATGAAAAAAGTGACCGCAGCGCCAATGACGAGTCAACTACGAGGCAACAATCACTCGTCGCGACAGTACGGCAGCATGATCAACATTTCGATCAAGAACGCCGTCACATCGCAAAACAATAAGCCCAACAATAACAACAACAATAATAAAAGTAACAATAACAATAACGGGCCGATCGTAAGCACGATGAGTTTTCAAGCGCCCCCCGCGAAGCCTGAAAGAACGTACAAATCTTCGCTTTTGCGAAGCAAGAGCTTCAACGTTGTTGACGGCGGAACTCATCGCGTGAGCAACGCCGACTCTCCCGGCGGATGCTCACCCGCTCGTGCCGCCCCCTACAAATCCAACCTACAATTGAATCGCCTCGACGAGACGCCACCACCCCTCAAAAGCCCCGGTATCCTCGCGAGCATAAGTCGAAGCAACAGGGACTTGTTCAAGGCGGGCAGACACGAGTAACGATGGGGGGGGGGGGATGTCAATTGCGAATAGCCGCTCGAGCCAGGCATTCGTGGAGGTTAGAGTACAGTTGTCCAAAGTCCGTGGGGACGGGGAAAGCGTCCGCCGAAATAGGAATAGTTGAAGTACAAAACTTCACCACCCGCGTCGCAACGGTAGCAGACGATCGAGCAATGAAGTCAGGGCTGAATCTGAATGTGCGAAGGCCCTGGGGCAACGAAGTGGGAGGCCTAGTTATTTTACAAGGAAGATGATTTTTTTAATAGTGGTCAAATGATTGATTCCGAAAAAACAAGATCCTTTCAAATATCTTGGGTTGTTTGAAGGATAAGGAAGGAGACGTATCTTAACATCAGCCAAATTTGATTACGATTATGTCTATCCATTGTTTGCATGCAAATGTATTCATTTTTTAAGTGTTGTTATATAAGGTGGAGTGTATTTATATACTATACACTACACATGAGTCGGACGTCAATTTAGCCTTTTTCCTCTCCAGTTCTACAGTTTTTAAGGAAAACTATTTTTACATAAATAGGGTTTCACAGGCGTTTCCGGGCGGTTGTAAAAAAACAATATGAGTAAATAAATATTTCATTCTTTGGTATAGTTTGCCAAATTTTATACGAATCGTTGGCTCAATCCACGTGTTATTTAAAAAATAATAATCCATGGAATATATTATTTTATAGAGGATTCATCGTTTTTGGTTTTTTCCCTTTGTTTTTGCAGAAATACGCCGTGGAATGTTATTTAAAAAAAGTGCTTCATGAAAATGCGACAGTTTTTTTCTTCGTCGGATCTCCGAAGTGATTTTTTTCCTCTAATGGTACCTGCAAATGGATCACATGCAGTGTGATCGCTGATCACACTGCATGTGATCAGCGATGTCCAATGGGAGCTTCACTTTCCTAGGGAGTTTCCGGAATATCGTAGCTTCCATTGGATATCGCTCATTGCCCGTCGCAAATTGCGTGAAGTATGCGGGTATCGTAAGTGTTACATACTAATCATAAGTAAATGTTGTCTAAAGTTTTCGATTGTATAAGCCCTTCTCTTGTGGAGGCCCCGGGCCTTTAGCCGCTGGCCCTCTCCTCTAAATCCGGCCCTGTCTGTATTATACATATGCGGATAATGAAAGACACTGGAAAAGTATTGCAAAATTTACATCAAGTATACACTGTTTTGGAGTTCCGCTGGAAATATATTAATATCTTTTAAGTTTTATACAGCCTTTCTACTTTGCTTTATACGTTCGATTAATATTGGAAACTAATTAAAGTTATTTTCCTATCGAAATACCATGAGCATATATATAACATCTACGCGATCTACAGCAGCGCCGCTTGAGTGGAACACCTGTTTTTTTTCACAATTCTGCGGACGCTTGAGTACGGACTTTGTACTCCCATGCTCTAACCTCCATAAAGTAATTTTTCGTAGGGATAATAGGGACGACGCTGGAAATAGAATCATTTTCCTAGGGGCAAAATTTGTCTCGATTCAGGAAATATATCGATTTGCGACTTTGAACGATCGATGAATCGATTGATCGAATACAAATGAAAAGAAATATCACGGGCTAGCACAAATCCTCAAACTTGTCCCCGAAAAGCAACTAGGAAGATTCTGGATAATGAGCGAGTTATTATATATGTAACTTATGTATAAAAGTAACAATAATAATAATAAAAATTATTAGATAACTTACATATCCAAAAATTATAACATTTCATTCGCTATATATATATATATATATATATATATATATATATTGAAAACATTACATACTTATTATTATTTATATTTTTATGCATAAGTTGTTTGTATATTGTGAATAACTGTACTTAAAAGTAGTTCCCCAGTTACGCTGTAAATTTACTAGTAATCTAAATATATATCTAGTAATTAGGGAATTACCTTTTCGAATGATATATTTGTGGATATCAAGCTCATCGAAACGACAATCTTATCGACAAGTATTTTTAAGGTTATGTGACGGTACTTTTGAACGAACTTGTGATATTTATCGCCCTGTAAAACTAAATTTCGATTTTTTGCCCAAGTCTACTCGAAAAATATCGGGGCACACCTTAATATGCTACCAACGCTGCCACACCCGATCAATTGAGATTAAGCTCTATGCTGAGTTCGAAGTTAACCTAAAGATTTTTATCCTATTAATATTTGCATGAAAATAGCGCGTGCTCAATGCAAAGTTCCAGAACTTCATCGCGAAGGATACGATGGAGTTTGCGCAGAGATGCACGCCAAACTTTACGCATTAGGCTGGATTTATGAAAATGTGGGGTGGTGTGCCACACTTGTTCGAAGGTGTACGAGGTCAACATAACCTCACCGATTTTTGAACAGAGTTTTCTCCAAACGTTTATTGAGGAAAAACAAAGCATCAGGCTCTGTGGAGTTCACTGACGCGGAGCTTGACGTTTTTCTTTCGTCCTCAACATTATTTATCTCCGACAAATTCACGTTCGAAAATGTCAGCTATCTCTCTCGCAGTGTCACGTGATACAGCCTTAACTTCGCCTTAGGTCTCATCGCCAACATACCGTTCCAACTGTTACGAACGTGCGTCCGACGACAGGCGACGCCATTTTTTTACTCATACATTGTAAGTTCGACATGTCGTTCGACTAATTCTAGACAATAAAGATTATTTACCTACTTACCGAATAAGGAAAATGGCGGCCTTTTTTAAAATCCTTCCATGAATCGTAAAGTTAACCTCTTTCCTGGCTTTCTTGCACTTTAGGAGTTTTTAGACTAAAATAAAAATATTTAGATTCGATACAAACATATCACCGAGAGATTAATTTATGGTGTATCAGCTGTCTGAAAATCAATGATTTTCACAACATCGCTTCGGAGATTTTTATTGTTCGAGTTGAGCTTTTATCCATTTGGTAATAATCATGACACCTTGTGAACAATATTTATAGGGCTATAGGTACTAAAATATCATTGATATTTAAAGAAAAAAACTGAGAAATCCGTGATTATAGTGAGAGGAATGACGTGTCAAAAATTAAGAGGATTCTCTACTTCGTTCGTTCATACTCGAAAAAAGATGTGAATTTTGAGCTCGAACGGTCTGTTTTCGGACATTAACGAAATTTGTACGTTAAACGTGGCAACACCGCGTTACCTGACTTTGTCGAATGAGCCACTCACAGGCAAGTATCGCCTAACGGGTATTTCAAAGTCCGTAATGGTGTTTAAAATTTACATAGTATTACAGCCGTTCTAGTATTTTTTATATTTCTATTACGTGAAAAAGAAAAACTTTTGTCTCACTACCAACGTAAAAAAACATTGCACTATCGATGGTTATTATGAAAAAACTTTATTATGAAAAAAATTTCTTTATCTAGAAGAATATTTTTTAGTCCAAAATTAAAAATGGCGACGTTAAGATGGCCGACATGTTTAAAAAAAAATGGGAACCTGACTATGCCATCAACAAGTTTGACAGGCCGAAACTAAAACATTTGAAATTCGCTACAGGACCAATTGCATATTGTTTTTACGACACCAAAGTATTTTTTTCAGGCAAGAAAACGTCTTTCCAAAATCCTAGAGTGGTGTTATCCCTTAACACGAATGAGGGTTAGGTACATCAGCTGTGATCTGGCTTGGATCGCACCCATGTTTAGCGTATATCTATATACATATAGGTGCTGGAGCACCCCAGCGCCATCTATTCTCGTTCTCATTTTGGGGGCCAGTTGAAAGGCCTCACTGAACCTCCTGGTATGTAGGCTCCATGATTTTTAGCTTGGAACACCATTTTTTTTTACTATTTTAGCGCTATCCAGGATGTACCATTAAGAGGTTAAGTCTTGAACATCCCTAGTGTAAGTTCGCGGGTTAGTGCTAGTCTTAGTTTTGGCCTCAAAAACTTTTTCTTGAAAAAAAAGTCATGTTCCCATTGAAAAAAAAACATATTCGTCATCTTAACGTCGGCATTTTGAATTTTGGACCAAAAAAGATTTTTCCAACGTCCCCTATTGCACCCTAAAAGTTTAACTATACTCAATACTTGATCGGAGCAGTATTTTTCGGGATAAATCAAGTGTAAGATTAAAATGGGACACTCGGTATATATTTTATTATCTTGGATTGTGGGTAACGCTCGTCTAGGCCCATTCTGTAACTCGTAACAACTTTCGTTATCGTTAGCTAGCAACAGCCAATAAGAGGCTCCCTTTCTTCTGTAATCGTGCATACGATTGGCTGTCGCTAGCCAACGATAGCGAAAACTGTCGCTACCGAGTTACAAAATAGACCTACAGCCTCCTTAAGCGTAGACACATGGGACAGCGTATAAAGTATAAAATCACGTGCAACGTCGGTCGATTTCAAGTTCGTTGATTTATCGACACAAAATTCTCGTCGTTACAAAGTTTAGGGTTGAAATGTGTTTTTCGCTTTATGTACAAGTTTTTTTGCGAAAGAGTGGGCTTCGAGCGATTGACACCACGAGGGCGCGATCGTCGCTGCTCAGTGTCTTTTCTTCTTGGACAAGGCGACAGCCGGCCGCGATAAAATTCGCAGTTTCCGTATCGCAAGAACGAGTATGACGACGTTGACGACGTAGGTGCTGACGCACACGACGCAGATGTCATTCAGCAGGTAAAGTATCCAGGCTAGATAGGCGGAGCTGATGTTCGAAAGGACCGCCAGACAGACCAGAAAAACGGCGTGGTAATAGCGATTGAATACACCTGGAAAAAATGATCGAAAAATTGCTTGACTCTCTTTACACCCTGCATAGCGTCGGTAAGACAGTTCGCCTCCTCGACAACTTTGTACGATCTACCGCTAGGGGCAGCACTTTTTACGAGCGATGCTGCATGACGAGAAAGTGCGTTAGGATTAAATCACGTGTCGACTCGGTCGCCCATCTAGCGTTAATCTGGGCGAAGTATTTCACAGGCGAATATGATAGTGCACATCATGAACTTCGAATCTCGCGTGATTGATTACCAGTTTTACTGTTTTTTGATAACGCGCGCTTGTCCTACATATATTTATATATATACTTGTTTTTTGCCACGTACATGTGATTGCGAGCAGGCTGTAGAAAATTAAACCGTAAATGCTATTTGGCACGTGGAAGATAGAGTCCGGTAGAAAGATGCCGAAACCTTTGCCGTATCTGCAATGCGGTAAACATTTATCGACAGGTATCTTTAATAAATTCGAAAATTGTTTTCGATTTTGTCTATATATATATATATAGATATAGATATATATCCCAATCATTCGTAATATCTACAGTGAATATATATATATATATATATATATATATATTATCACTGTGGATATTACGAATGTTTGAGGATGACATCAAGGATTCATTGAAGATTGGAAATTTATTTTAATAACGATATTGTGACACTTTTGGATCAGAGGTGCAATTATTATTGACAGTCAATGAATAAATATATCTTTTCGTAATGGAGATTTTTTATGACGCATTTACAATAATAGGTGACAAAAAAAAGTGCATTCAAAAGGCAAAGTGTAATAATGAAAATTAAATAATAAAAAAAGTAAAAATTATATTGAATAAGAAAATAAGATCGAACAATGAAAAATAAGGTTGTATTCCTTCACGAAATCATTTATATACATTTCATTATATTAATTGCTCAATTATATTGATTAATCAACGAATTATATTAATCATTGAACTAATTTTTTTCTTTAAACGTCATTGAGGCCTCAACTAAAAACTTTACATTTTAAACCTGAAATATTTGATATCAACATCGAAGTAACACTTTTTGCAATTATGCAGTTCAATTATCGCGTAATTATTTCATCACGGAATTTGTTCTATTCAATTTATCATTGTTAAATTAATAGAATTTTTCAAAATCACGTTCGTGAAATTTGCTTTAATCAGAACATCCATTGATCGAAAGAACGAAATATTTTTTGACTTCGAGCTTTTCCGAAAAAAAATAGCTGAGTGAAAGCGTGATTTCGATTTGAGATCTATCCGCGATATCCAATCGAAGTATTGACGGTCGATTTTTTCAAAACTTTTCGTCGACAGTGAACTTTGCATCTTCAAGATAGACCACCCTCACAAAAATGATTGTGAAATGATGAAAAGAAACAAAAAAATAAATCTCAAGCGTATACAAAATTACGATATCGGAGCGTTTTTTTCCTTCATGAGTTTGAATCTCTACAATTCATTATTGTGCAATTTTTTAATATCAATGAACCTTCGGTAATAATCATTTATTATTAGAGACATTTCGTTTATTTTATTGGATTGCATTTGTTTGCGTTTTTACGTGGTTTATTTATACGAGCAAGCCATCGATGCAGGTTATTTATAACAATAAACCTCAACCCATACGAACACGATAAACTCACTTGGACATGAAAGCTTTGGTGCAACTGACGTGTTCGCTTATGTCGCACATGGCCTCGTACGATTCGTCCTTTTCTTTGGCGACCTCGACGACCCAGGCATAGTACGAGAGTGCGAGACCAACGACGCACGAGGTCACTATTCCTGTATTAACCTTATGGATTCTGCTGCGCGAATTCATCGTCGTCCCGCGAAACGACGTGCGAGCGAAAAAAAAGCACGCGTGAGTCTTGTCCAAGAGCGTTACAATGGAAAAGATAAAGAACGCGGAATACACGAGCAAACGTACTTCAGCAATAACAAGAGCGTTTCTGCTGCCGTATGCACAGCACGCGAAGCTTTTCGACGCGCCGCTGCGGTTATCGAACACTTGTCAACCTCGCGCGCAATTACTACGCGCATCTTCGCCGGGAGACGACGTTTCTTTTCACTTCGTCCCACCTCACTGAGTGGACCAGGTCCGTTGCGCACGCGCACTCAAAAGAGACGCGTCCAAACAAACCCAAACAAATTTTGAGGTTTTTTTTTTGGTTGTTCACATGAAGCTGTGGTTTTAGTTTTGAGAAGTTTGAAGACTAAAATCGAAATACAGTACTACCTCTCTAAGAGAGCGGTCTAGGGCGGTTAGGGGAAGAAATTCTCGAGAAATTCGTCGCCGAAGCCTTCCCCCACCGCTAGGTTAGCGCGCTTGTTGTCCGCGACAAATTCGAGAGGCCTTGGGTACACTGGACAGCTCGAGCTAGGTGGGGGAAGCCATAAAATCCGCTCAAGCGGAACGGCGGGGAAATTCTCTCTTAGCGAGGGCTCTCTTAGAGAGGTAGTACTGTATTGAGATTCGTTTGAAATTGAAAACACTGAGAATTTAATTCATGGTGTAGCAGCTGTCTAAAAATAAATGAGCCTCGCAACATAGTTTCGGAGATTTTCAATGTTCGAGTCGAACCTTTATCCATTTGGTAATACACATGACACCTCGTAAACACTAGCTATAGGACTGTAGGCACTAAAATAATATTGAGATTCGGATTAAAAAACTGGGCGTAGGGGAGCTCGGGGAAAGATGACAACGCTAAGGTCATATTCAAATAAAACAATGCATTTATGAGTCAGTGAACTTCAATTATTTTTTAAACTAATCAACATTTATTAATTTCTTAACTTTAGAAGCAAAAAAATCAGTCTCTGATTTCTACCAAACAATATACATTTTTAATTAAACCTTTATTTTTTCCATCGTGCCCTGTATGCGGAGCAAGATGAAACAGCGCTGGGATAATGATGGGACACGAATTGTTGGCATCTTTCGCATATAAAATTGGTTTCATTCTCAATACCATCAATTTGATGAGCCAATCATCTACGTTCCGTAGGATTAGTCCGAATAACCTTGCTTGCATATCAATTTGATAATTTGCGAGTTCTTTTTCTTCCCCTGGTAGAAGCACCGGTTGAAGAGGAACCAAATGCTTTACTAGTTTCATTTCGCCCTTTCTAACGTAAATAGTGGTACGTTGTGAAATATTCCAGGTTTGCGATTGCTCGTATTCATCTTGCCCCATTAGACGGTTAACGAATTTAAAAAAAATCACGCAATAACCTTGACCATTTCTGACAAATCGTTATTATAAAATTAATAATTTGTACTTTCATTATATTTACCTACCTGTCTCTAATCAATTCATCATTGGATTTCATATTTCTTTCTTCGTTTTCGTCTTTGGACTGAGGTGTGATCTGAAGTGTGCTGCTTGCGCGCTAGTTAATACCATAGGAACTCTTTTGATTTTAAGATTGCCACAGTAAGCATACTTAAGTCAGGAGTCTCGCTACGTGGTAGTCAAATGACGGTTTATTGATCGTTGAAACAAAACAAAGTGTGAGAAAAGTTTTCTGTGTCGCAAAAATCTTTGAGCTATGAGAACTTCACGCATACAAACTCATCCTGAATTATATTCCGTAATTTATTATGAGAAATAATTTATAATTGCTGATTTGATTCGGTTACGATCAGCTGTAAACAGCTATATATATATATATGCAAGTTTCCTGGTACGACGTTGATCTGGCAACGCTGCATTTTTAGTATTGTGTATATGTATATTCGTCGCCACCGAATAGCATGTCTAACCTCTCTGTACTCGCCGGTTACCGGTACTTTGAGACTGCTATTTGCTTCATTCACATAATACACAAAATTAATATCTGCAGAATAATAATTAAACAGGAAAAAATATGTATATACTTGCTCATAACGAGATAAACATATAATCTACTTCGGGAATTCTCGGTAATATATATATAATATATACATACATATTGCCCTAAGCTCCCGAAAGGCACGCCGGGTACACACTCACGTGCGATGTTGCCAAGTGTGCCCAACTACTTCGCGGGGCTCGGTCTTCTGCTGTTTAATAAAGTGTTTATCGAGATTATCTTAAAAGTTCTTTTCGAATAATTCGGTGAACCTATATTCTTATAATCACGTTGGAATCTTCATATTCTAATTTACAAGTAGCAACTTTAATATCAATGCTATCAAATCGATTGGGGGATGAATTCGATAATTACTTTTTTCGTAATTACATTTACAAAATTTTACAAAACATTACACAAAATTACATTTTCAACCTAACATTACTTGTTGGAATCATCAGTGAGGTATCAAATATTTTCACCATATAAAAGTTTATCACATGATATCATATTTATTTCAAAATCAAGAATTTATATAATAACGTCTGTAGCGAGACTCCTACCTTACACCGACATCGTTTACACACGTCGTCGTTCCACTTTGCTTATTCAACACTCGTTGATCGAGAGGAGTAGAATAACTAAACCGGATTGATTATTCCGGGTATGAAGTACCGTTTACATACACTTCAACACCGGTTTTCAAAGCAGGTTGCCAAATTCAAGGACACCGTCGAACCCCTCAGAGCCGTTCAAAGGGTCCTTCGCAAGATTGTTTATAACTACTCATTATTCATTTTGTTTATGGAATTCGGTACACAAAGTTGTTAATGTGTATACAAATAAATTTTCAAACGAATTTTTAATCATTTTAGACCTTTAAAATTAATTTTTTTCAATAACCCTTTTGTGTCGTCACAGTAGCCTAACCTCTTAAGGTATTCCTTTAATGAACCCAAATTATTAACGATCAACTGTTTTTCGTCTATAATCAAGTAAAAATAGATATTAAATATAAAATTAGATTAAATATCAGATATAAGAAATATTAGATATTAAATATAATATTAGATATTAAAGATAAAAATTAATCAAGTAAAAATAGTATTAATTTTTACTGAAATTAATAGTAAAATTTCATGAAACGTAAAGATTACGACAATAAGTTAAGAAAGTGCTAATATAAATGAAATTTTTCAGTGGAACATTGAGAAATTTGCGTGTTTTCCATAAAAATTTAAAAAAGGAAGCCGAAATTTTACGTTCTTTATAGTAAAATCAGTTAGGGCTAGGTCGCCTGACCGTACGCTCTGTTTGCGAGCGTGCGTATACGTGAACGCAAGCTGTGAGAGTGTACTTGTGTATGACGCAGTATGACGAGCACGAACGACGCCGACCCGCGTTGCTTAGCAACAGCGGTACCGCGCATGCGCATTATAGTACGAAGCATGGGCCAAGAAAGCCTCGTGGTCACGAGCAGTCTAACGTGTTCTACGCAGTTCTACGCAAGAAAACAAAGAAACGTGAAAAGAAACTTCGATAAAAGACGTCTACAATGGTACGGAAAGATGATATGCTAAAATAAGTAGCAATCAAGAACACTAATGTTCAGAAATACAGTATATAGAGTATTTATTTAATCATAGGGAATTAATTTTTCGCTAGGGATTTTAGAAATTTCAAGTTTGTCCAGGTTATTTTAACTGTAGAAACTTGGAATTTTTGAGGCAGCACATTGTTAAAATTCTACATGAGAATGTGTCAGAATTTTTACTGAAAGAAATGTAAAAAATTATGCTACTTGCTTAAATTTTTACATGAGAGAAAGCAAAATATTAAAAGCTAGTGTCAATTTTTGACTATGTGCACATTTGTCACCGGTTTCAAATTTTTAATGTAATTTTTACGGAGATGTCACCGTAAAAAATACTTAAAAATTCTCTCCGTGTATTTGCTAGAAAAAAGGAGCATTCAGGAAAAAAAAACATCAAAATTCCATTTCGAGTTTAGCAGAACGAAGATAATTAAATTCTAAAACATAAAACACTCCTGAAGAAACTTTTTTGTAATATACGGTGTCTCAAAATGATCTGACGTTTTGATTCATTAATAAAACGTATCATTTATTTGGAAAGTACGAACATTTTTATTTTAATATACGGAGTGTCTCCCCGTCCGGTTATCGGACGAATAAGCGTATGTCATTCGTCCGGATAACGGCTCAGTTCACGCCGTATTTCCGGTAGGCGTACATATTAGGTTTGTCGCGCTAGCTACACTTTCTACACTTTGACCAGATTCAGTAATAGAAAGTCCACTGGAGGTGCAAGAAGTGTAGAAAAGTGTAGCTAAAACGAACAGACCCATTATTATGATTCGTGTAAGCTGGTATCCGGACGAATAACATATATATAATTGTCCGGATAGAATGTGTTAAATTGTTGAACAAACTATCCGGAAGAATGACTTACACGTAGTCATCCGAATAAAATCTTTATAATTTTGTTTGCGTTTGTTTGGGTTTGTTTTGTTTGGTTTTGTTTGGGTTTAGGTTTTTTTTTTGGATTTGTGTGTTTGTTTGCGTTTGGCTTTGGTTTGCTTGTTTGCGTTTGGGTTAATTTGCGTTTGTATGGTTTTTCTTTGGCTTTGGCTTTTGAGGTTGGTTCGTTTGGGTTCGTGTTTGTTTGTTTGGGCTTAGGTTTTTTTTTGGATTTGTGTGTTTGTTTGCGTTTGGGTTTGGTTTGTTTGTTTGCGTTTGTATGGTTTTTCTTTGGCTTTGGGTTTTGAGGTTGGTTCGTTTGGGTTCGTGCTGTTTGTTTGTTTGGGTTTGTTATTTTGAGTTGATTTGTTTGGGTCTGTTTGCGTTTGTTATTTTGAGTTGATTTGTTTGGCTCTGTTTGCGTTTGTTTGTTTGGGGCGTTGTACAGCGTGAACCGCGTGGACTGCTATGCGGACGAATAAGATACGTTTATTCGTCCGATAACCGGACGGCTCAGCAGCTTTCAGTATAAGGTAAAAACATGGAGGTTATGTGTGGAACACAATATCCGATGGCCGCCTCGTCTCTGTTTGCAAACGTTCACTCTTTTGACAAAATTTTCATTAGCATTTTGGCATAATTGCGGACTAATTTAATTAATGGTGCGTCCAATTGCTTCCTTGAGCTCCGGATTGGTCTAGGGATCGTTGGCGTACACTTTTCCTTTCAGAAAACGCCAAAGAACGAAGCCCAATGGCGTCAAATCGCACAATCTCGGTTGTCAATTAACTTCGCCGCAGCGGAAGATTCCACGACCACAAAACTTCGTCTGCAATAACTGCATTGTTTTTGTGCACCTCCACAATTTCTATGCGTTGCTCGATCGTGTTATTCTTCATGACTAAACCTCAATACTTCCTGATGCGTTTCGAAGATCAGTACTCTTTGTTAGCCACAAAAAATGGCGCGCAATTAAAAATGAATTAAAAGGTCATTTAGAAACATCCTGATGAATTAAATTCCGCTGATCCACTTGAAAAATCGTCTCGAAGTTAGCTTTGTTGGAATGCAACGAAAATATATTTTTCCTCGTAGTGCCCGAGTATTTTTGCACATTAGGCTATGAAAATCACTGAAACGTGTTTCCTTCGTTGCACCCGTAAGTTTGCGTAAAACAACGGAGTGGTCCATCGATCGAGGAAGCGTCTGGGAGACGGCATCGTACGATGGTTGATCTAGGACAAATTAGGCGGAGTCGAGAATTAAGAGAAGTTACCAGGGAAGTGGGTCAGTCTTTGGTTGGCTTTCCAACAGTTCAAAATGTCGAAGGTCCGACCGTCACATTGAAAATTCAATTTTAAGACCAACCCAGTAAATAAACTCATATTCCTATTCAACGAATTTAAGTTCCAACTCTTAATTTTGCAACGATCCCAAAAATGCCTAGTTCGGGTTCTCGAGTCGGGGACATAACACCTCGTATAGAGGTGTAACCTAAATCTGCAAAACAAATTTTACATAACGATACGAATAATGAAAAAAAAACACAAGAAAATTTCCGTTGTCTCCCAGCGATGCGAACTTTCGCACCATCTTTAAAAAGCATCGTTGATTATTTTTTCCACGATGGTGAAATGCACAAAAAAATTTCTCCGGAGTGTTTCTCAATCGGATTTGAATTATCTTCATTCCGTCGTGCTCAAAATGAAATATCGATGTTTCCAAAACGTTCAACCTTTTCCGGCAGATACTACTCGTCACAAAAATACGCTGTATCTTTTTCGAGTTTTTCAAAGATACCTTCATAAAAAATATTTTTAAAAAAGAAGAAAACAATTTCAACCGGATAGAAAATGCCTACCGTTCCTCCCACGCAATTTTTAATTTTGCTTCATCTCCAGAATGCTGAGTTTTTTCTGGCATTACTACTCGCCACGGAAAAAACTACATTTTCATCGCCGGAAACGTTTTCGTTGATTCGACTTTATTTTCGCGATTGAAATGGGCCACCCTGTGCACGGGCAGATGCGTATGGCCGGATGCCTCGAAGGCACACCGATCGGTGATTAAAGCCGAACGATGAATAATCAAGCACGTGTCGCGAGGACTCGGCGACAGCAAGGGGAATTTATTGGACCAGAAACGTCACACCTCGGTGCGAGCGACGTCGCAGAAATAATTATATCCGAAAGTCAATCGGGGATGCTCTGAGGGAACGCCTAACGTCCCACACTTTCACGAGTATCGTCGTTACTCATAGTCTTGAGGCGTCGCACTTTATTCATCATTTTTTACAGCGCTCGATCAATTTCGGCTTCTCGCTTAGTTACTCTTCATAAATAAGGATTTATTTTCGTTTGCAGTCACGAGATCGAGAGACAACGCAAGAATTCAAGTTTTTCATGAGGACGAAGATTATAATAAAAGATGAAAAAAAATCACCGGTCTCACATCGAACGTGTCACCGCGGATTATTTTCATGTCTCGTTCAAGATTTTCCTAGCGTTCCTTATCGCCGATTAAATGTTATTAGAAAAAAAATCTCTTGTCTCCGTTTCGTGCTCCTCGCGCTTCGTCTTAAATCCTAAGGGGTTTTAGCAACGCTGTTGAGACTACGCAGCAGGGTACTAGTGCATGGTAGTAAAGTTCGCATCGTTGGACTGCAACGGAAATATATTTTCTTCGTACTGCCCATATTTTTTCAAGCATGGACTACGGAAATGACTGAAACATTTTCGAGGATATTTTGTTAAAATTTACAATCAAAACCTTCATAAACGAGATTTTCGATAATAAAAATAAAGAAATGAAGAAAATCGTGAAGATTTTTCGTCGCGTTCCAACGATGCGAACTTCAGCACCATACTAGCGTCGGGGACGATTATATCTGCGTGTGTGTATAATACGATTAACATTCACATATTTTGTCGAAGCGCTTCCTCGGGATATTTCGGATATTAATCGGAACGGAATTGCTCGAGCGATTTAACTCACTTTTCATGATCGTTGGCACATGTTGCGACGAAAAAAAATCTTGCTCAATCGAATATTGGATAGAAAAAATTTCATTCCAAGTTATCTATTTTTCCCCATTTGATTAACGTGAAAACATGTGCTTTCTACGTTCATATTTGAGTGTCTCAACGATCGATGCTTTTCAGTCTCCAGGAGATTCTCAAGGCCTTCGGAGCTTTGAAAAGCTTTTTCATCTCGGTATAATTTCTGCCCAAATTACAGCTATCTAAAAATGTATCTACTCTTGTTTTCGAGCGTGCGTGCGTTTATCGAATCACCGTAACTTTTACAAAAAATCGCCCAAATGAGATTAAGAAAGTAAAAGTTCTTCAAAGCTGCGAAGTTGGGCTTCAAGAATCTCCAGCCGGATTCAGAAAATATTAATCAGCTACCGACACATTCAGGCTTGAACACGTAGAGCGAATTTTCCACAATATTGAATTTTTCATCATTCCAACGCAATGAAAATGATTATTTTTCAATTTCTCGACTTTCCTTTGGCAACCACTCATCGCGAAAATCCCTCGATCATTTTCCAAGCCGCTCATTTAGAGCTCTAAAGTTCAAATCTGACAGAATTTCTCTGCGGCGTACCGATAAAAAAGTGAAAATACAAAAAAACGGATTATCATTGTGCGCGACGATGCAAACTTCGATACCCTAATTCAACGATAATTATCGAGCGCCACAAGTCCCGAGTTAGACAGTTCAAAGTTGCCGTGGCTATTTTGCACCCAAGCCTGCGGTAAAAGGAAACTATTTTAAAAAATGTCCAACGACACAAAAAATGGAGCAAGCGACTTTCTCACGGCTGAGTTTCCACCGATAACGAGGACCTGTGGTGTCCCAAGAAAATCGTTCCCCCTCCGAGAGAGGCGAATCGATGCAGCTCGCACTTGAACGAGAAAAAAAAGACTTCTCGATTATCTTCAAGTGCGCCGCTTCAATTGTTATTGCGGTAATTGAAAATGAAGAATAAAAATAAAGTGTCGCTTTTCGCGTTCGTTCGGGACCGGCGTCGAAGTATTGGGACGCCGGTTACAAAATTAGAGAACGCGAAAATAAGAAAAACCGCGTGGGCGTAAGTATACACACTTATGTATATATTTATGTACTTTTTTTCATCATGAGGACTAAACACTGATTTTCTTGTAAGAAAAGAGAGAGAGAGAGAGAGAGAGAGAGAGAGAGAGAGAGAGAGAGAGAGAGAGAGAGAGAGAGAGAGAGAGAGAAAGAGAGAGAGAGAGAGGGAGGGAGGGAAGAGGGATGGAGAGATTTTGCGTAGAATTTTTTCCGTGTACGACGATAGTGAAGGACGTGAATGGATAGTTTCAGATTTACGCGTTCCGTAAACGGCGAGTTTACCCGTTCGCTTTTCGTCTCTTGTTTTTTTTTCCTTTTCCCTTTTTAATTCGTGATATCGAGGGTGGTCTCGCGTTTTTTATTCCTGGGGCGCCATCGCTCTGGCCTGAGCTCTCACTCTCTTCTCGTATTCCAGGCGATTTTGACTGGGAAGAAGAGAAGTCGGGTTACGAGTGAGAAAAGATCGAGGAAAAAAAAAATGGATCGTAAAGGCGAACGGTATAGTGGATCGTTACCAGTATATGGTGTAAGCCTCGGCTTGGGCGGGATCTTTGACGTTCGGCTCGTTCAGAAGGTCCTGAATGCCTAGAAGTATTTGCTTGATGGTTATGGCCGGCCTCCAGTCCTTCTCCTCGTCCAGGAGCGAGAGACACACGGTGCCGGACGGGTAGACGTTCGGGTGGAAGAGCGGCGGCTCGAATTTACACTTTGGCGGACTCGACGGATAATCGTCCTTGAATATCATGCGCAGCTTGTAGAGACCGCCTTCCCAGGGAGTCTTTACGAAGAAAAAAAGTCGCCGTTCTTTCATTGTTCTTAAGGGGTTGGCCTACTGCGAAAACGTACAACGCTTCTTCGTGGCAACTCGAAATCAAGAGGAAGGAAAGGAGGGCAAGTTGAACGTAAACTTATGATTACAACGGTAGAACTGCCGGTTCAACTTTGGAAGGGAAATCCCTTTGAGGGCTCGAAAATGAGTCGTTTTTTGTGCATTTTTTTGAGGGTAATAAAATAAACGCATCGTTTTTAAATTTTGACGTTATCTTATTACAACTTTCAAGTGTTACATTTTTTTATTTTTCGAGCTAAACAAAATGGCGGCGTTGTGAGGTATTCCTTTAGGCGTGTGTTGAAAAACTGCTCGTGTTATTGCTCGAGAAGTTATTGATCGAAGGGGCTGGAATTTTGGGAGGTTTCTCACTATAACATTATTGGATATACCTATGAAAATATAAAAAGTATAAAATTAAAAATTAAGTAGGCTCTGTAATCAAATTTTTATATTTTTGACAATTTTTACCTCGAAAAAGTAATTTATTTACGCGATAACCTTTAAACTTTAGGTATATCCTTCCCAGGGGCGTTTCTAAAAAATTATTTCTCCATTTTTGACACTTAGCTCCATTTTAGGCACTTCATCATTACTACTTTTGGCTGTTACGCGGTATTTATTTATTTAATGATCTTCATAAGTGGAGGAAGGCGCGGTCTTCTGAACTGCATTTTCAAGACTGGCGTGAAGTATAGCAACAAGAAATAATCTACCAATTCTAACGAAATTTGTCATAAAGATTTCTAACCATAACCAAAACATTACCAATGTTCGTGAAAATTAAAACCAAGCGTTTTTTCTCATTGAAAAATGCAGCCATTTTTTTCAGAAAATTCAATCTTTTGCTTTCAAAGCGTACCGTTTAATCGAGTTTCAATATTTTTCACGTTTTCTTGGTTCGTATTCTACGTATGAGTGTTAACGGAAGAAAAATCTTTGCTCGTGTTTTGTTTCAGATTAATTCCACCGACGCTGCGCGTCACACGATCTGACAACATTCGCCGCAATCCACTTGGAAGATTGTGCCGCACTTCCGACATTTTTAACGCTTGATAAAAAGAAATTCTATGTAACAGCCAGAGGTAGTAAAAACAATGTGCCCTTAGTCTCCAAAATGGCAAAGAAATCTTGCCTTTTAAAAAAAGTCCATAAAAATCAGTCATTTTTTCCTTGCTAAAGGTATCTCCCCCCCTTAAACGCGTTTATTCTCAAAATTATGTTTTTCAAACCAATGTACACGATTTCTCGACACCTGATGAACGGATTGGCTCGAATTTTGGTACACTTATCAAGTGTAATAGTGGTTTAGTTTTGACGCACATTTTATTGTTAACTTTTTTTTTTTCATTGCTTATAAACAATAATGATCTCATTTTTCTTCGAAAAAGAGATTTTTTTTTCATTGAATTTTTTTAATCCTTTAATCATTATAACAGAAAAAGCTCAGTCTAGTTGTAACTAACGTTATCTATTTTAAGAAAAAACTCGTTTTTTTTTGTTTCGGATCAATCGATCGATGATTTGAATTGTATTTGATTTTGAATTGAACCTTGTGAAGATTTTTCTCACCATCAATGACAATTGTTCTGTTCTTTGTTCATTTATTGCTTCATTAATGACAATCATTTTTCCTTCTATTAATTTGGTCTCTACCAATGGAGATTACTCTTTGCTCTAAGGATGTTTTTTTCTTTGTGATAAAGATAATTAAACATCGTAAAGATTTTCCTCACTATCGATGAGAGTACGTGTACTTTATTCATTCTTTTGCTTTGTGAGTGAAGACTTTTTCCCTAGTGATTTTTTCTCCGTCAATGGAGATCGCTCTTCACACTGTGAATTTTTTTTGCATCATGAGTAAGGACTTCTTGCTCTGATTTTTTTCTCTACAGATGGGAGTCATTGAATAGTCTAAAGATTTTTCTCAGTATCGCTAGCGATTGTGCTATTCTATCTGAATAAATCGCTTCATCAATGAACATTTTGCCCTTCTTTTTTCGATTTTTCACACCATCCATCAGGATCGTTCCGTCATTTATCCATATGTAGTTTCATGAATAATCTTCGCACATAATCTTTTCCTTCGCAAAGACGATTTCTTGCAGCGTCAATTTTCATCTCCCCTAATTACGATCATTCTCGATCCTAAGCCCAATCAAACCCAACCGACATAGAAGTAATCCCAAAAACAAATTCCCAACTAGAGACCACCGCCATACCACCGTCCGTGGCACAGAAAACTTACTGATTTTTTCCCAGGTATCGCACACTCCCAGCTCATCAGGTTGAGAGTGCTGTCTGCATTTTTTGTAGGCCGAGCGACGAATCCCTGCGAGAAAATGTGTCGAAGTGTCATTACGAATGTCCATATGGAACAAGCGGTGAAAGGAAGACGCGAATCGGTGAAAAATCGCGTTTGGCATCATCGATTTTGAGGTTAGGGACGCGCGATCTCCAGATCGCAAGGCTCCCGAAAAATCGCGCGGACGTTGAAAGTTGAAACGCCGTGAGCCGATTCGCGGCCATTTGTCCGATAAACACAGCCGTGTATTCAGTAAAAAAAATAGCATCGTAGGAATATTCTAACCTAACTTTTTTCCCGCGCGAAAATAGTTATAGATCGAAAAGATCCGTTCTCCGATATTGCGGAGAACATTGAGATCAAGAGTTTGCCAGATTGCAGAGTACGAACGTAGATACGGTACTCACGAAGGGATGATCTTTTCTCCACGCTTTTCTCTCCTCCGCTAGTCTCGCACTCGCGATGCCTGACATTTTGCCGATCTGCAATAGAAGCCCGTACGAGACGAGCCGAAAACATTTTCAGCCACGAAAGAGAGACATATATGTATTATGTTAAAGCTAGAGAGAGAGAGAGAGAGTGGGGGAAATCTCGAATGTTTTTTTTTTGTATTTCTCGATGCCCGATGATCCTCAATTACCGATTAATTCGTACGCGCGTCAAAGACCGCAACACCTTGTCGGACGTTTCGAATTTTTTTCGAAAGCGGCGAAAAATACTTGACTGTCGACGACTCGTGTGCGCGCCTCGCACCTACCCCTTGATACTCGGCCAAACTCAACGAAACACACTTTTAAGCGCGGCAGCACGCAAAATACGACATGGAAGTTTCTATCTATGCGTTCCCAAAGACTGCGCAATTTTCGAAGCGTTTCCTTTTCTTTTTGTGCAGCTTCGGAACACGGCCTTTGTTCGCGCTGGTTCAAAAGAAGGATTGGAAACGCGGCTTGTGGCCCGGGATTCGACGGACTTCCGGTCAAATTGGATAAGAAGTGTCGCGCGGGCCAATCGAATCGCTGCGTGGCGCTGCGGTGTCGCTCGCGTCCGAGGGCGGTTGGCTCCGCGTGTTCCGAAACTGCGATCGGCGTGTCCTTTTTCGTCGTATAGTGGAAATGGCCTTTAGTTTTGCAGCAAAAGTGCAAGGGACGTTTTTTTTGTGATGTTCTTCGACGAATTGTTAATTAATTGACGTAATCGCTGTTTCCTTCTCTCGGCGAATAGCCGCAACGTCGCCTCTCTCGCACACGTATCTCTTTCACCGGAAGACGAGACACGCTCGGTCGGTAAGCGAAACTGTAATCGGTTGTTTTGGGAGGTTTTTGAGTTTTTACGAATCGGCTTGGTCTCAGGGGCTGCTCCTGTCTATTCTACTAACAATGACATTTCTCGGTTCGCGGCGAATAAGCGCCCGTCGAAAAATCGTTAGATTTAAAGAGGTTGGAGCGGTCCAGTTGAATCAAATGATGGTTTATGATTTTTTTCACATTTACTCTGAGGATGCTATTTTTTCCTAAAATATATAATTAAAGGGCAAAATTATGCGTGTTTATATTTTTATTACGTAAATAAATAAAATATTTCGTGTTGCTGCCAACTTGAAAAAGTTCAGAATGAAATTTTCAGCTATTTATAGTTATGCCTATTTATATTTATGTCACGAGATTATTTATTATTACCAATTAATATTAAGTGTTGCCGAAATACGGCAAGTTCGCGGACATTTGAGGTTGGCAGCAATGCTCTCCATCAGCCAGCAAAGATTTAATCCGTTAATCCGTTGTTAGACATGGTTTATCTTGGTGCTAAGTAACCAAGAAAATTACATGAAACGTAACATGAACGTCTTGCCCATCTAACCGCACGTAAAATTACACACATTAAGCTACCTACTATCTCTGGTATTCTTAGGTGATTTTTAAAAAATTCCCAACCCCTTAGTATAGTCGAAACAATAACACATATATTTATTTCTAATTTAATCTTGGATTTTGGCTAACGCTACAATCTCCTTAAGGGGTTAGGCTAATGTGACGTCCCGAAAATGAGGGTTATATGAAGAAAAAAAAGATAATGGAAAAATCGTTTGCACATTTATTCGCATATACATTCACAAAGTTTTGTACCACATTTCGTTGAAAAATATTAATAAATAAAGAAGTTATAAGCAATCTCGAAAGATCTTTGAAAGTGAGGAGTTCAACGGTATACTTGTTTTTGGCCACCCGGTTGATCTAAAACAAAAAAAAACAGTTTTTTTTCTTAAAATAGATAATATTGGCTAAAATTTGATCGAGATTTATTAATCATTTTTCAATAATCGAAAAAAAATGTTTGCATATTCTTCCGATCTTTTAAGGAAGCACGATATCATTGTTGATATTAACCAATGAACGAAAATTATTGAGGAGAAAAACCTCGGTCAAGACTAAACTACTATTACACTGAATAAGTGTACGAAATTTCAAGTTAATTCGTTCATGAGATGTCAAATAATCGTGTACACCATTTTGAAAGCTTTCCTAACCGTACTATCGTTGTAATAATAAGTTTATAATATAATAATAAGTAATAATAAGTTATAATATAATGATAAGTTAAGCCGCTTATAGTAGTAACCCCTTAAGGTTGTGGTTCAGCAAGCTGCGGGGGTTTGGGTGAAGAATACCGTGAGGATTTGCCTTAGGATTATCTCTCTTCGTGTTTATCTCTTTGTTGTCCCGCGGCAATGTTAAATATATTGAAATTCGAATTCCCTCCGTCGGTTATGCAGGTCCCTGTAAAAAGATTGTTCATGTCATATTTAGATTCCACTAAATAAAACATGGAAAATATGAATCAAATATGTCCTCTGTGCAATCGTTGATAAATTACATATGCAATGAAATCAAATAAAATTCACGCGGATGCATTTCTTGGAGTAGATGTTTCGCTGCTCTGTCAGTACGTCACACTTTATGGTGGGCAATACCACGGTCGGTAATGCAGATCTCAAGGCGGGGAAAATCGTCGGTCGCTGTCGGATATCTCAAAATATTTATTATTATTTTCAAAATTACTGCAGATATACTTGTGATTAGTGTTTTATTTTTCTGAAAAATGGATCATTATATTGCGATCCTCGCCCGGCAAACATTTCCACTAACGTCTCAGCTAGAGAGGATATTAGAAGTCAAAATGTTGCGCCGTTTACATAGTCAGACAACGGAACAGAAAATCTCTCTTCATCTTATTTAACTTTTATTCACATAAATTTTAGTCTCTCATGGTAAAGTTCATTGGCGAAGAGTCAACGAATTTCCCAAGTACATATTGAAAATTATATTTTCAACGTCTGTGCCAGAATATATTTATTTATCAATATATATGTATCACATATATTTATATATTTGTGTTTGGGTAATCGAATTAATATTTTCAGCAACAAAATTGACCATGAATATTACATTTCGTATTATAATCATTCGTAAATATTTGAAAACAGAAGATACCCCTCGACAATAAAAATAGGCCACTATGGAAACGGAGCTCGATGAATTCGAAAATCTGTATGAACAAGTGCAATAATCATGAAAACTTTTAGTACGTTTTGTTGCACTTGGAAACACGAAGGGATTCCACCATTTTTATTTTGTCCTCACATTTTCGTATACTCATAGTCAGCATTTGATTGGAGACACAAGTAAAAATAACAAAATATCCTTTGCCATTGTAATTATCGATCACTGCATAATTGCAACGATCTGCCTGAATAAATATAACAAAAACTTGTGCACATTATTACAAGCAAACGTATTTTTGTATATTATATTATTAGTACAAGATAATAACTTATCAGTACAAGTGTGTGTAAAAACATAACAAGTAATAGAACATATCAAAATATAATATCTAAAAATATAAAGTATAAAAATATATTATATGAAAATAGATTATAAATACAATATGTAAAGATATGCCGTAAAAATTTAATTTCCCTGCATCTTCTGCCTACTCCAATTAAATTAGGAAAGTCAATTAGCAAATAATTCGCCATTGGTTTATTGCAAGAAACTTCGGGACTCGTTGGCGAGATCATTTTTAGCAGGGTTTTTTTTAGTGTGATTTTTTTCACGCTCTGTTTACCGTGCGACGATGACGTCGACGAATGTATCTTAGGTATTAGCGTAACTGATACTTCACCTGCCTGTCATATCGTCGTAGACCGTTCGCAGTTGCGTTTCCGGCACCGAAATAATAAGATCGTCTCTGACTTGTTCCGTGCTCGAAGTAAAAAAAATTAACTAAAATAAAGAAAAAAACGATATTTGAACTGTCAAAACGTAGAAAACAATGAGGGATACATTTCCACACGTGGTACTGTAAGTTATGCTTATGAATTATTTACGATGCATTCATCATATTTTTAATCACGAATACTTTTCTTTTAACTGTCACGAGTTTCTGATTTTTATTTTCGTTCGATTATTTCCCCGCCTCTCTCTCTCTCTCTCTCTCTCTCTCTCTTTTTCTCTCTTTCTCACTATTCTGGTTCGTCCATCCCGTGACTTTGAATATAAATATAAATATCTAATCTTAATTGAAAATAAAAAATAACCCACGTTACGAAAGGGGCTGTGGCAAAAAAAATCGACCGAATGAACAAATCGAATATTCTGTCACATTCCGCCCACGCTCTGATCACATCAAAAACACGAATAAAACCGCGCATTTCACCCACTCAACGTATCGCGCAACCAAATGCCGGCCAATTTTTGTGTTTCGTTTCAATTTTCACCTCGCGAGTAAACAGTGTGTCTTATTCCTAACCTGACAGCACGAAACATTGGAATTTTCTTACCCACAATTTGCAAAAGAGTTTATGGTATTTAAATAATTTTTTTTTCAATTATGAATAAATACAAATATGAAAGTAATTTCCGAAGATTATCATTAAAATTAGTCCCTTTGCCGCTTGGAACTAATCCGTTAAAATGCATATTCGTTATGATTATTACTGGCAATTCAGATGATTATTACTAGGGTTTTTGCAGTTCTCGCTATTATTATTATTTTAATTATTTTCATGATTATTATTCGCGATTTATTCGCGTTATTATTCTTTTGATTCTCATTCGCTACTATTATTATCGTTCTCGCGATTTATCCGTGTTATTATACTTGTTACTTTTGTAAACGGTGTTGCTATTTTTATTGTTATTATCATCATTACCATCGTCATTATCATCATAATCATTATTTTCTATTTCGATAGCTAGTTAGAGTGATACTTGATGTAGTTATTATATTTTAGAGTATATTTATTATAGAAGTATTATTGTTATTAATTATCAATAATGATAATAATGATGCTTTCATTATTTAATAAGAGAATTATTATTATTTTGTTATACTTATTCTTTGACAAAACTGACAACAACGATAATCAATAATAACAATACAACAGCATAGTAACAATAACAATAGCAACCACCACAATCAATATTATTATTATTATTATAGCTGTGACTATCAATATCGTTTTCGTGGTTCCTATTATTACTATTGCTTGCTATTAACATTATGGTGTCTTTTAATTCAATTGATTATTATATGTTGATGTTGTTATTATTGACAATATTATTCTGTTTCTTCTTCTTGTTATGAATATTAATTAATCTATTTATAATATCCTCCTTTTCTACTTCCCCTTCTCATGATCACTATTAACATTTTTCTATTATTATTATCATTATTATCACTGTGAGATCTTTCCACGTTTCGAAAAATGGTTTCGTCATGACCGATCGAGCACTTATTAGCGATATTACGGTTGACATTCAAAGAGGTGAAAACTGACAGAGACACGAGGAAAGATAAAGAGCTGAGAAGAGAGAGAGAGAGAGAGAGAGAGAGAGAGAGAGAGAGAGAGAGAGAGAGAGAGAGAGAGAGAGAGAGAGAGAGAGAGATCGAGGCTAGAGGAAATTAACAGTGACACGGGGACCATTGAAGAATACGACCTTGAAGTTTTCTTTCAAATCCAACACGAAAGCGACAATAGTTTTTCCGGTTTTCACCAGAGCAACTCGCTGCAATTGTATTTTTGTCCGTTGTCAACGCAAGTCTGAAGACTGTTCAAATAAAAATACACGCACTCGTACTCGTTACACATTGCAAAGTAAATTTGCTGTGAGAAATCGTACGAGAATTTGCGTGTGTATAGTTAGCTGATAACGAGCCAACTATAGTGGGATCGCGCTCGGTTTATCTTCGGACCGACCGGCTGGAGTCTCGCGATCAGAGAGAGGGAACGCCGGAAAATTCTTATTCGTCCAGATGATAGAGAAAGAGGGGAGACCTACGTGCTCATTGGGTGGGACTAGTTTTGACCACGTGACATTGTATTACGGAAATTGTTTGAGATTTAACTGTTCCTTTTTTTTTTAGTCTTTCTTACTCTTTTTTTGATACACACTTCTCTCTCTCTCTCTTTCTCTCTCTCTCTCTCTCTCTCTCTCTCTCTCTCTCTCTCTTTCCCCTCTCGCTCTCTCTTCGGCTCCTTCTGTCTCTGCAATTTCTTTTGTCTGCAAAAATTTCAACAATCTCGTGATAAAAATGAGGAGCGGGATAAAAAAATAAAAAAAATATTCACAACTATATATATATATATATATAATATCGATTTTCATATCATGATTTATGGTTTTATAAGATAAGGTAAAAGCTTCCTTTTTCGAACAGTTTTTGATACTGGCATCAGAGTGGTGAAAAGTTCGCGAAGATTAGATTGGACGAGCACCGAAAGTATATTGAATATTCATCCTTGACTGCACAGCAGCGTGACAAATATATTTTGACCTACTTTATTTAGAAATTCTATTGATTTCCTTGCCTCGGCAGCAATCGTACCCTTCGAGTAATACGAGGATTGCCTCGTAATTGCTTAACAATTACAATTGTAATTATTGGCAGGTTATCATTTTTTTTACATTAAAGAGTATCGTTTTGAGTGTCTTTTAGAACGCTTGCATTCAAAAATATGTATAAATGTGAAACAACTGTTGAAATGTGAAACAAATTTATAAATGTGAAACAAATGTGAAATGGGAAACAACTTATCCGAAATAAAATAATCAAACGCATTTCGTTTTCGCATGAAATTATCCAGTGCTTGGACGAAGGATTCAATAAAGTGATGATTTTTGAAAAAATGCTAGCAGTTCAAAGTGAAAGTATCGATTTTCGGTGTAAAAAACACTCTATTTTCGTTTCGTTTTTTAATTATATACTTTATGAAAAATTAGCAACCACAAGATAAATCGATTCCTCGGTTGCATTTCCTTGAGGTTCATTGAAAAAAAAAGCATAAATTCATGACGTCCGTCACGTGACGTTGGACCGCTCCAAGCTTAAAATCTTAAAAGCTAAATCCTTAAATCTCTGACACTGCGACTTTTTGACTCTGGAGTACTTTCACGAATAATAATAACGATATTAACAATAACATCGTAACAATAGCAAAACTGATGTGCTATGAAGTTTTGATAAAATACTTTGCCATGACATATTGAGAATTAAGGGGACTTGTGATAATTTTTTAGGTAGCTAATTGAAAATACGACAAATTTGACGAACTCGTGAGATCGTCGCAATTTTTTAAATATTTATATATATCTTTATTTCGAACGATATTTGCGCAGTGCGGTCGTTTTGATGACGAGCGCGAAAATTACGGCCACATTTGGCAAGGAGAGCGATCCCTGTGATTCCTTATCGTCCCAGGAAGTAGCCGAGGAAATAATTGCGAATTGTTCCCTGATGGACGCGGGTCATCATCTTCTGTGCCTCGGTGGTCTCCACGGTGAATGGACATCCGGGTAATAATGTGTAGCACGACTCTCCCTCGACTCGACCTCTCAGTCGACGGAAATTCCATTACTATTCACTTTCGATATTTTTCGTGCAATTAGCTCCGATACGATTCGAAGCCTCACGCTTTGCCATTGGCCCGAATTGTCATTCGATCCCCGGGAAATATTAAATAAATTTCCGTCCCTGAGGAAATTTGCCCTGGCGAGGAGCAACGTGAGGCATTTCTCGAGCTCATTTCCGGTCGGAGTTCCAATGCTCGAGGTAAATTCACTTTTGCGATGAATGCACCCTTAAGGCCTTATATACGCGAATTCGCCGATTCTCGAAGGTACTTTTCTAGACGCGGTTAAAAAAAAATGACGCATATGTTGACATTTTTTTTACAGATCATTTATGCACATGGTTAAGTATATGTAAAAAAAATCAGAAATAATAACAAATGGCGGAGATATAACATAATAAAGCAATGTATTTTTTATTTGCGCGCGCGTTGATGGTGAAATTTTCGGCATCGATGTGGGTGTCTGAAAAAAAAGAACATATTTATAATTGCATAGTGAATGTATCTTCAGTGTGAACCAACAATTTTTTTTTTTTTTAAATTATTATAATAAAAATTCGAAACTTAACATTTTTTTACCCAATTTCATGTCGGTATTTTATTTTTTATATTTTTTTGTGTCATTGAAATTTTTGGTTCGGTGGTTCACACGATAGGTGATGATACTATGAATATGTTGTAAAAATTTCAAAGCGATCTGAACCTTCGTTCAAGAGTTAAAACTTCCACAAGGTTCAAAAAAGTGAACCGTGGAAAAACGGCTTTGAAGTTGCATTTTGCTTTGAAATGCATTTGCGCTCTGAATGCTGTAACTTTAACAATTTTTGGAATTTTTCAATTCTGTAAAGCTTAAAATATTCCTAACCGTTCAGACTAATGGAATCAAAAATGTAAAAAAATGAAAAATTTTGCAATTTTTCGCGTAAATAAGGCCTTAAATTAATTACTAATTATTATTTGCGGATTTCGTTATCTTCTAATGAACAAATGATCATTATCGTGCAACGAGTAATAATCGTATGTCTGAACTATCAGTTACAATGATTAATTAATGGATAATAATTTCATTGCTTTTTAATCAATCAATTATCTTCAGCTCGTAATTAGTCACTCATTATGCATCATTCAATTGATTGATTATTCAATTTATGCCGCTAAATTAATAATCATTGAATAAAAAAATATATGTGTACATTGGCAAGGGCGAGACATTATTATTTATGCAACTAGAGTTGCAAATATGCACGCTCGATGTCAACAAAATTCATCACGACTTGTGACGAATTTTGACGAATTGCGACGTGGTGAAAAAAGTTCATTTTTGCCGATTTTTTTTTCTATTACATTATTTTTTTGGTATTTGGAAAAAAGTTACGTTATTAAGCATACATCGAACTTATTTCGTGTAAATTTTCATTGAATAAATTAAAAAAAATTGATTGTGAAAAATGTGGAAAGACGGCCGGATCGATAACTCGACAGTTGGTCTGAAAGAAAAAAATTAAAAAGTTTCATGTTAATGTAGTTGTAGGTGTAGATAGGCGTTTTCTGAAAAAAAAATCTAATTGTGAAAATGTAAATGTAATGTTAATTGAAAAAATGTAATTTTTGCGAGATTTTTACTTATATTTGGGGGCTTGAAAAATGGTAAATAAAAAAAACCGACTACGTACAGAGATAATAGCTAAACCAATTACAGAAATTTCAGTTTTTAAAATTCAATGTTAGTTAATTATAGCCAGAGTTGTGATTCCGGCCAGGTCGAGAAGTGTCATTTGGAAAAAAAACGCGAATGAACGTTTAAGTACCTGCTCTCACTTAATCGTTCGCAACTTGGTCAATTTTCAATATTTAAACTTGAATTAGTTCCCTCACATTCTTGAATATGTATACTTTGAGAAAAAGCGAAAAAAGCGATTTTTTTACCCGGTGTTCTGCTTTAATTTTTTATTTATTTAATAATGCAATCAAATGGATCAAATTGATGCACGACCTATATACGAGGGACACCTACTCATATTAATTAGTCCATTATTGATCGAACAATCTACACAGAAAATCACATTTACCGACACGAAGCTCGAGGAACTTCCGATAGATGCTTTCACGAATTTGCCTCTTCTGAGGAGTCTGGATTTGCGAAAAAACGCTCTCGGTGCTATAAACCCAATAGCCCTAAATTTATCGCATCTACAACACGTTCATCTGTCCGGTGAGATATTCCGGAATGATCAACCTTTTTATTTTATTTTATGAATTTAATTACGGATCTATTATCGTTTATATACCTAATGGGGCTGAAGGTAATCCATGGAAGTGTAACGAGAACATGTCGTGGATCCTTGATACGAGGGACGATGCATTGTCCGGGCGAATCAGCGACAGAGACAAAATGCACTGCGGTGTGCCTTACGAGGACCGACCGCTTGTACCTGTGGTCGAAATAATCATAGTGAGCAACCACCAAACGTAATTATTGTAGCCAAGGGTATAAATTGTACTCACTCGTTTGATTTCGTGTGCTAATTTTTTTCGTCATAAATCTCATCGGATTCAAATTTTCAGTTAATATTTAATGCTTGACGTTTAAGGATTACTATCAATTTCTTGCATACGTATTTTTTTGTAGAACATATTTTGAGAACTCGCACAGATGAATATATAATTATCATGGTAATCAATGTAATAATATTGAATTTATTCAAATTTGTCATAGTAATATTTAATATCCTAGTATTAATATTACTATTATTAGTATTACATTTGAAACTAAAATTTAAATAAAACCAAATCTAAGTAACTAAATTTATATAAAATCAAACCTACCTAACCAACTAAAAACAAATTATCATTCTCGACTACAAAAAACTTGACTTATGGCAATTGGGGTTTTTTTTCTATGGGCTTGAACTATTTGGAACAAATATTGCTTTTGTTCCTCATTTTTAGTTAACAAATTATTATATTCCTCGACAACGACTACTCCACGTTCAGCCGAAACATTTATTACTTTCATTTGTAAGAAAGCCCTTAAGGACGTTTTAAAGCTTTCAATAGATTTCCATTGTTCGAGAGGCTCATCCAGGAAATCATGGGGCAATTCACATTGTTGAAATAAGCGTCTCGACTTTTGATCGATGAAATGACTGACGTCAATTTCAGGCAGTGTTTGACACTCGCTATCACTCAGGGAAATGCGCTTTTGATTTTTCGATGCACTCTCACGTGTCCTTAAGGCTATTAACATCTTTCGTTTCACATCTATAGAAACCATTGAATCGAAAAATCCGTTTTCACGAATAAATATTTCTTTCTAAACATCGGATGGTAATAATAGAATTATGTTTTAAATGAAAATCATTCAAAAAATTCATTTTTACAGGGATTCTTATTTTTTTGCTGCATTTATCGACATATATATTGACCGATAATTGTTGCTGCGATAACCAAGACCGTTTTTTTATAGTATATTCAGTATTTATACATAAGTTTAGAATATATTGATCATTTTAGAACAAGGAAAATATATGTTCCATTCACGCAAATTCGTTATTCACGTATTAACGAAATAAAAAAGACAAAAGTCCGATGAGGCACCTGTAAATCTTGAAGGACCGGCACCCCCTTTCGCGAGGATTATTTTTTATGTCCAAGTATAGTTTAAGATTGTGTCAAGCTAAAAAAAATTATCGATTTATTTTGAAACAGTCTAATATATATATATCCATTTGCAATGTTTCCCAGTCCATATATGTTTTATGAAAACGTATATCGACTGGAAAGCATTGCAAATGA
The DNA here is from genome assembly GCA_951751655.1 of Ophion costatus. Taxonomy (NCBI): domain Eukaryota; kingdom Metazoa; phylum Arthropoda; class Insecta; order Hymenoptera; family Ichneumonidae; genus Ophion; species Ophion costatus. The sequence continues at coordinate 38,522,754 of OX632362.1, read as the reverse complement.
CTTCAATAATTTATTAATTGATTAATAATTACACCTCAAATAATCGAATCCCACGTATTTCTCGAGTCATATCAATTAAAATTGACCTAAAATGACAAGTTGAAATTTGTCATCGTCGAAAATGGTTTTTGAGTTTGTCAACGAGGAACTGCAATTTTAAAATTATTTTCACCGTTCGCGTCCTTCAAAATTCACATTTTCTCGTTTGGCATAAAAGTTTAATGAATGGAAATAACGCGTGCTTGAAAAACGATGGCAGTTGTGCGTGGACAAGGGCACATATGCATCGACGACGCGCCGACCGAAAATCCAAACGAATGAAAACGTTCGTATTTGCAGACGCTCAAGGAGGAGTGCAAAAAAACAGTTTGCGATTGCGAACTGGTGTATGTTGTTGGCCGAGTGGTCGGCAGGCAGCCCCAAAGGCAACTAATGGCATTCGTCACGACAAATTGCAATTACCGAAATCTCACTCAAATGCCAGATTTTTTGCCCACAAACACAACGACACTTCACCTGAAAGGCAACAAGGTGCGCTGAATCGTAGACGGAAAAAAGTTGCCGTGAAAAAAGAAAAACGAAAAAACAAAACGTCTTTTTCGAGATGACCGTTTTTTTTTTTTTTTCGTCGACTACAGATATCGGATCTGATGCCCCTCGTTACGAATCCCGTTTACAAGCAAGTGATCGATCTCTACGTGGAGGAAAATCTCATCGAGTCCATAAATCACCTGGACGGATCTTACTGGCTCGATCATTTTCGGGTTCTCAGTCTTCGTGGCAATCGATTGACTGATGTGAGTGAGGATAAACAAAAGTGAACATGATAGGAAATTATTGAAAGTTTTTTTTTTTTACTGACACTTTATAGTGGCGATTATTGGAGAAACTTTTTTTCACTGAGCTTTTCATTCGATCGTGGAATTGCTTTAGGCCTTGTGTACCTTTGAAAATAAAAATGTAGCTTTTTTTATCGTCTCAAATGATTTATGAGCATCCCAAAGTCTGAAGAAAAATGATAACACTACTCTAGCGGCGGATAATAAGGCCTAACTTCGACAATTTATTTTGGGAGTATGAAAAAAGGAACAGGATTTCTTTTAAGGCGTTACCCCCACTTGTAGCGCAAAAAAAGGCCTTTTTCATGAATTTTTTTAAAGAAAACTACAAAACTTTTTTGATCGATCAATATACCATCTTAAAGAACACATCTTGAAGAACTTTCAGTAATTTTTTTATTGAAAAATATTACATTGTTTAGTGGCAAATGGTCGTCAATGAAATAATGTTTTTATATACACGGTTTGCGGTGACCAACATTGCGGCGAAGTGGATCATCTGAAAAAAAAATGCGGATGGATTTAGTCAAATATAAGTATAAACTAGTCTTTAATCGAAGGATTTTAAAAAACATTCATTTTTCACAAAATGGCGGACAGTCAAAGTTAATGGTTCGATTTTAACGAAAAAAACGGCCTTTTTTCGCTATAAAACGGCCATTTTTTTCGAAAAAAAAAAATCGAACGATTAAAGACTACATTTTTATGTATTAAATAAGCCTGCAAAATTTCACGAAGATCGGTTCATTAGTGTTCGAGTAATCTTGGTCACCGACTTCAGAAATGCCATTTTGAGAAAAACGCGTTTAAAGTTTCATTTAGCCGGTCGTTTACACAACGGATTCTTCTCTTTCAACGCACATATCTCAGTCAATTTTGTTCGGATCGACTTGAAATTTTCAGGACATATTCTCAGATACTTATACTTAAAAAAAATGCAATAAAAAAAATCGATTTTTTCACAATCGCAAGTGGGGGTAACCCCTTAAGAGGGTTTATTCAACACATATTAAGGTAGGAAAAAAAATTATTATCATTTTTATACAAAACGGCGGCGACGGAGACCGTCTTGAAAAACGTGTTTTTTGCAGATAGTTTCACGCGAGGACGGTTTTCTCCTAAAGTATAAGACCTGGAACAAAAACCACGAAAAAATTATAATTTATATATTATTAGCTATGGGACTAGGTAGGAATTTTTTCTTCTTCAAATTAAAAAAAAAATTCGCACTTTGATTAAAATAAATCGATTTATTGCACAAAAATAAGCAGTAAATTGTTTATAAAAAAAAGTTTACATTTAATTTTTTTTAAACGGCTACGTAATTCCATAGAGAATGTAATTGTGAAGCTATCAAAATTTCAAAGCGATCCATGCAAAGGTGTTCGAGTATTCCGTCCTCCCAATTTAAAAAAACACTAGTTTCGCGAAAAACGCGTTTAAAGTTGTACGAGCACTGAAATCCTTGACATTTTCGTTTACCTTTAATTTACGATGCATTGCATATTGTTTTTATGACCCCAAAGTATTTTTTTAAGCAAAAAAAACGATTTTTCCAAAATCCTCGATTGATGTTATTCCTTAAACGCGTTTTTCTCGAAACCATGTTTTCAAAATCGGGCGAACTCGTAGCTCCTACTATCAAAAAACATATCCTATGTGTATTTTCAACCGAACGACCTCAAATTTTGACTGTAGCCTCTAAGATAGATTTTCTAGCGAAGTACTCACGATTTTTACGATTCACTAACAATTACGGTTTTTATCAATACGTTAAAATGCGACTTTTTCACTATTTTGTTTTTTTTTGGCAAAATAAAAAAATGAAAATATTATTTATTTTGGAAAATGAAAAATTTGAGTTTCTGCAGAAATGTAAAATAAACCCTCCAAGCATGATTTTGGTTACTTTGTTAGTATTTGAGAAAATGGCTGAAAAAGTCTTGTTTTCCGACGATCCAAAGGTACATAAGGCCTTAGTTCATGATTTTTTCTTTCAAAGGTAATATTATAATCGTATCCTGAGTCTCAAAAATGGTGAAGGAATCGTTCCCTTTTTTAAAAAATCATGAAAACCATCAAATTTTTTACCTCACTTAAATGTATCTCTCCCCTTAATTGGACGATTTTCATCGAAGTTCAATAAGTCTCACCTTTTATAGCATGCCAATCGAAATTTTTTCCCCATTTTTATCGACTATTTCGTTCGAAATAATCGAATTACTGGCGTTCGCGGGATTGGGTTTATTTTTGGATTTCTAAAGGGCCCTCGATTGCGTATACATACAGAGCAATATTGCAACCCATGTGGCAAAATTCTATTTCCGGCCGTCCGGATTTTCCTCCCGAAACGATCGAGCTTTTACGACCGCGATATGGGCTGTAAACGTGTCAATTTCGGTCTGTGTGTTTTCCGTGAAAACAAGCCATTCGAAATCTCGCAAAATAATACACGGCCGCGTGTCGAGGGCCGAGAGAAATATTCACGTGGCATAGTGCAAAATCCCTCGGTGACAGTCACAGGGCAAAAATTTCGTACGTGGCAATGACGATGGTACCACTTCTGACAGATCTCGCTATTTCGTTCAATTTTGGATTGCAATTTTATTTGGTCTCTCAAAGGGCTCCGGAACCGGAAAAATAATGAAAATTGCGTTTTTTTCCCAATATTGACCGAGTTCCGTTCGGGTGATGATGGCAGCTAGATTGTTATTGCTGAAATAAAAAAGAAGCAACTTTATTTTACCCGGGGTCGCAAAAGTGTCCCATTTTTCTGTTTTGTTCGGATTTATTTATTTTTCAGTATTTTTAAAGGGCTCCGGGACACAGAAACACGAGGAAAATTCATTTACAAAATTCATTCGAAGCGTTGTCGACACACGAGATTGTTGTTGATATTAAAAATTGTAGGAGGAACCTTTTTCGTTTGTTCGTTGTTTGTTTATTTTTCAGTCTTTTTAAAGGGCTGTAATTAAATTTGATCAGTACTTTTTTATTTACCTCGGCATCGTAAAAATGTTCTACTTTTCAGCTAAATAAATGCTGCTTTTTTTGCTAGGAATAATTTTATTTACAATAAATTATCATTTACAAATAAAAGAAAAAAATTCTCCTCTCTAAAAAATAAGTCAAACCTGTATTTATTTAATGTTCAAGAAAAAATGTTCGTGTATATTTATTCTAATATTTTTTTTCGCATGTATTCAATTTGTTTTTTTGCCTTCCTGATTTTTTATTGTAGTAGTAGTAGTATTTATTCCAGGTATACCCCTTAGGGGTTTTTACACAGAAGTACATTTGATGTCCTTATCAGCCTGATTTTTTTATTGTTTTTTTTGTATCGATTTATTTTGTATTTGTTGTATTTTTCGTGGTCGAATCAGCTACCGACTTACGCCTTGGAGAACGTACTCTTACAGAGTGGTAGTGCAGTCAGCATATACCTTGGGGATAATCCTTGGCGATGCGATTGTCTATTTACGCCAGGATTTCAGGTAAGACATTCGTATACACAGGGTTCAATAATCTCGATATCATTATCGTATTATAAAATATTCCACCTGTGCAATGACAGGCGAGAAGTGAAATTATTCGCCAAGACACTCGTCAGAGATAATATGTGACTTATGCGATAAAAAACATTTATCTAAATAAAATAATAAAACGTTAATTAGTATTTTCGATTTCACTGCGATAAAAACATTTATCTAAATGCATTAATAAAAGTTAATTAGAAATCGTGATTTCATTGCGACACAAATATGTATCAGAATAAATTGATAAATGTTTAAACAAAAATGCCAATTCATGCACTTTTTCTCAAAAATGCAAATTGATAAGAATTGAATACGAACCTGCGATTTTACCGCGTCGAAAGCATTTATATCTAAATAAATGCATGAAAAATCGATCTATCCAAAAAAATAATTTCCAATTTTTTACTTGCACTGTTTTTCGAAGAGCAGCAGCAACCTTCCACTGTTATTTTACTTAAAATCAATGTACTTTATTATATTCCAAATAACATTTTTTTTAAATAGATTCCACACATAAATTATTTCTCACATTATAAATAATTTTAAAAAATTGTTCACAGTTTATTTCTTATATTATTAATAACTAAGAAAAATAATGATGAATTGGAATGAAATTGCAAATGTGATAACTTTTTCTATTCGATTGGACTCACTCTCAATACTATTCTAAATAATATTTAAAAAAATAAGACTCCACAAATGATTTCTCATAAGATAAATAATTAAGGAAAACAATGATGAAGTGGAGTAAAATTGCCGATATTATAATTATGTACTGATCGACTTAATTCGGAATTTGTTTGTAATGCTGTTCCAAATAATATAGAAAAATAAAATTAATTCGCCAATTTTTTTTTCGTATTCTATTATAAATAAATTTTATTATAAATGAATTTTATTATAAATAAATTTTAACATAAATACATTTTATTATAAATGAATTTTATTATAAATAAATTTTATTCAAATGGTTTTGTGTATTCTATTATAAATAAATTTTATTATAAATGAATTTTATTATAAAAAAAATTTATTGTGAATACATTTTATTATAAATGAATTTTATTCAAACAAATTGTTGGTATAAATAAGAAAAAATCTGATAAATTGAAGTGAAATTGCATACGCGGTAATTTTTCACCATTCGATTAAATTTGTTCTCACCGCAATTATTTTCAGGATTTATTGATCAGATACACAAATCTCGTGAAAGACGTCAACGACGTGAGATGTCATTCGGCGGTGAATGAAGAGAATCTGAACAAGCAGGTAAAAATTGTCACCCATACTCGCGTCAGATTGCCCAGCAGGAAAAAATGCATGAAATGAAAACACCGCAATTCAGTTAACAATGTAAAATCAGTATTTTTAGTATCCGCACACGTCAGCACAATATCATTTTATTAATTACGAATAAAAAAACCAAACGTCGCAGACGAGATGTGACGGGACCGATAATCAGCAAAAAAAAAAAAAAAAAACAATCTTCCAACCCTCTCAATACAATTTTCCAACGAAACAAGTCATTCGATTGTGAAAAAAAAAAATGAAAAAGCCGAGATAAACGTTAATTCGCAGATTCGCGACCTGACGAGAACGGAGATCTGCGTCGCTCCTTCATCGGTCTCGTGGCTACATCCTCTCGACGTTCTCAACGTAATCCTGGCATCTCTGATCGTACTGATAGTCGGAAAGTTACTTTACGACTATTGGTGCTTCAAGAGAACGGGCAAGTTACCCTGGATCGTCGCCAAGATACCCTGAAAAACCCCAGACGACTGCCGCACATTTACACACACATATATGCATTCTCGACGATGCGTACACGTTTTTTTTTATCCCCTCGTTCATTGAGGTTGAGCAAAGTGAGAATCTTCAACGAGGAGCACTGACCCGGCCAACGACGACGTCCCTCTCCCGAATTATGCTCCCAATTTTACGACTTGATTATGTTTTCTTAAACTTTTTTTTCTCCGTTTTTTCCTTTCTTCGCAATTCAACTTCACGACGAGCGTAACGAGAAATAATCTCGAGTTTCATGGAGTGCTGTGCTCCAGACGCAATTTCGTATAAAGCTCTTCGGCTGCTGAGATTTTTGCGATCTCGCCGCGAATTGCCGAACCTGTTCAACATGTTTAAGGATGTTGAGTCCCAAATCGCAAGTGATGATAAAATTCGGAAAATTTGGTATGTTTTTGTATGAAGTATTTCAGAGGTCGTGTAAAAATTTCACGACAATTAGGAAGCTCGTTATTGAACAATTAACATTCACAAATTAAATGTTGTTTTATGGAAACTGATGTAACTTTGCAATAAGTTTTTTTTTTGACCTCTCAATTTTATAATATCTACAATATACTGAAAGCAACGGAAACAAAACGAAGTTTATTGATGATTTTTTTTTATTTCTTTTAAAAATTGTTCTTAACAAAATGTTAATTTTTTAATAACGAGCTTCCCAATCGTCGTGAAATTTTAACACGACCTCTTAAATACTTCATACAAAAACATACCGAATTTTCTTATCATTTTTTATTTCAACCCTTAAGGAGGTTGAAGTAATGATGATAGAATTATGAAAATTTGGTATGTTTTTACATGAAGTATTCAGGAGGTCGTATAAAAATTTCATGACGATTAAGAAGCTATTTATTGAACAATTAACATTAACACGTTTCATAGGGACTCAACATCCTTAACACTGTGAAAGAAAACGTTTTTTACACTTCGGCGAAATAACATACAGAGTATTGCAAGCTTGCTTACAGTACTTTGTTATAGACGCGTTACCTTAAGGGCAGATATACACCAAGGAGCCAGAAAAACGTCATGTTTGTGATTTTTTTCAAGGAAAACTATTTGAAATTTCGGAATGGGGTTTTAATTATCTAAAAGTATATACATTCAAAAATATGTTTTTCTTTATTCAAAAATGTGAAAAATATACAAGGATATTGTATGATCCTTGGAGCGTCGTAAAAAAAACGGTAAAAATTTCTCGAAAACCAATGAACCGATTGCCTTGAGGTTTTTTATGGTTACTCTATACACCATTATCTAGTACTCGTCATAGCCGATTTTGAAAATATCGATTTATGACAAAATGGCGGACGTTTGAACATAAATAGTAGATTTTTATGATCTATTAGAACATAATAGATTTTTGGGTAAAAAATTAGTTATTATTTTGCCTATAAAACAAAAACTAAGTAGGGGAAAAAAATTCCTATGACAAGTACTAGATAATGATTTATAGAATAACCACAAAAAACCTCAAGGCAATCGATTCATTGGTTTTCGAGAAATTTTGGGTACCGATTTTTTTACGACGCTCCAAGGATCATACAATATCCTTGTATATTTTTGATATTTTTACATAAAGAAAATTAAACATATTTTTGAATGTATATACTTTTAGATAATTAAAACCCCAATCCGAAATGTCAAATAGTTTTCCTTGAAAAAAATGCACAAAAATGACGTTTTTTCAGGCTCCTAGGTGCATATCTCCCGTTAAATTACACACACGTCTTTCTGGTAACGCCATCTGTTGGAAAACAGCGAGAACTTATTCAACGTCCTAATAAATAAGAAATACATAAATAATGACAAAAAATCATCGAATACGTATGGCGATGTTGGCACTGTACAAAAAATTTGTCTTTTTTCTGCACATTGTTTTGTTTGTCCTTACGGGATATCGAGCAGTTTGAAACTTCGAATAGGGTTGAAGTTTGCATCGTTGAAATACGACGAAAATTCTTTTCACTTCTCACTTTCATCGTGATCCAAAATCACATTTTGTACATTTAGGTTGTAGATCGAAAAAAAAATTTTCGAAAGAACGTTTGCCCGATTTTTGTAGCTCGGAACTGCCGAAGGAAATTCGGAAAACGAAAAAGAAAATGATTGCGTTCGAACGATGCAAAATTCAACGTCATATCTTCGAAGGATTCGCCTGGCAATGAAAATTTCTTTCGATCGGCACGTCGCGTACTCCTTAGGGTGACTAACCTTGGCCGACTTTTCCCAGTGCTCTGCACTCGGCGAAGTACTTGAAGCCCCCCACCTCGTTGCTCCCTTTAACCGTGTAGAGCGGCTTCGGAGCATTTCTTTCGAGGCAAAATTTGTAAAGCTTTCTCATTGCGTTCTCTGGCTTACCCTCGGTGCCAAGAGCAACTATATCTCTCATTCTGAAACGAAACAAATGTTTCGACGTTCTTTCTCATTTTTAAGAAAAATTCCTTCTTCATTTTTAAGAAAATTTAGCTGGAATTTTGAAAAATATCGATTCCTATAGCTGCAATTTTGAAAAATATCGATTTTTTTAGCTGGAATTTTGAAAATAATCGATTCTTTTGGCTGGAATTTTGAAAAATATTGATTTTTTTGCTGGAATTTTTAAAAATATCAATTCTTTTAGGTGGAATTTTGAAAAATATCGATTCTTTTAGCTGGAATTTTGAAAAATATCGATTATTTTGCTGGAATTTTGAAAAATATCAATTCTTTTAGGTGAAATTTTGAATAATATCGTTTTTTTTGCTGGAATTTTGAAAAATATCCATTCTTTTAGCTGGAATTTTGACAAATATCGATCTTTGGCTCTCGACGGATTCTTAAAACATAATTTTTCTCTACATGTTAAAAAGCAAGTTTCTTCTACATGTTAAAAAGCAGTGCTTGAACGGAGGAATTTCTTTCTCCATGCTTATTTTTTATCCACGAAAATAGAGCGTTTTCACAAAAAATCGATAATTTCACTTTAGACGGCGGCCGTTTTTTTTTTCAAAAATTAATATTCCATTGAATCGTCCAAGCACTACATAATTTCATGCAAAAACTAAATGTGTTTGATTTTTTTATTTCGAATGAGTTGTTTCGAGCATCGGTGGTCTGCAAAAAACCATTGTACGTAAACATTGTAAAAGATACTTAAGACCATATTCGTTAATGTAGATGAAAAAAAAAATACACCTGCGCTTCTTTTCCCAGACGAAAAATTACGAAAATTCGTATTTTTTTCCGCTCGGGAGTCAGGTGTGACCCGTTAAGATTTTTTTTTAAATCGTTTCGAATAAATGTATACCTCAAGCTCCAGCATGCGAGATTTTATTATCAATTCGCAATAATAATAACCCAAACAAACAGAAACAACAACAGCAAAAATGATAATAGTAATAATAATAGAAAAAATAACAATATTTTTTCTATCTATTATCATTATTATTATTATGACAACATTAATAATCCTAATAATAATAAGAGCAAAAATAACAACACTTATTTTATATATTATTATTAACGTCTTGTTTTATTATCGTTGTTTTTAGTATGATCTATAATGATAATAATAATAACAATAGAAAAAATAACAATATTTTTTCTATCTATTATCATTATTATTATTATGACAAGATTAATAATCCTAATAATAATAAGAACAAAAATAACAACCCTTATTTTATATATTATTATTAACGTCTTGTTTTATTATCGTTGTTTTTAGTATGATCTATAATGATAATGATAATAACTAATGATGCTCATAAAAATTATAATAAAATGAATGGCATTTCAAAAAAGAGAAGGGCTGCTCTGCAAATCTGTAATAAAAAAATGAAAATAAAAATTGATGTAACTTACTGGTCATCAGAGAAGTCTTCAAGATTTTTCATATCTTGCTCGTCCATTTGTTTCTCCGCTACCATCCTGAGTATTATGGCGGAAACTTCGTTCTTAACCGTAACGTCCGATGATCCAATGCGTTTGGCTGCAACGCAGAATCACGAAAATGTCAGGGTACAATTATGTCCGTTCGATAAATCGTTTCTCACTTTACCCACGTAACCCGCGAAGGAGCATTCTATTTCGCACGCGTTTGCCTTGCTTTGCAAAACTTCGAACTCGACTGGTTTGTCGTTCTGGGCAGCATAGTCCTCCAGAATTTCCGTAGGAGTTTTCCTCGCGTTTGGGTTCTTCGGGCTGCGCTTTCTGGTGCCCTGGCTTTTCTGCGATTTTCGGGAGATTGGGCATTTTTATATATTATGGGCTTTTTTTATAAATATTATATCAGATTTTTCAAAATAATAGAGTATAAATATTCAAAATAATAAAAAAAAATTCAGAATAAATAGAATGCAAAATATATTATACTTTTCAAAATAATATTATATATTTATATCATATGTTTCAAAATAATATAATAATTATATCATATTTTTCAAAATAATATAATAATTATATCGTATTTTTCAAAATAATATACTAATTAGACTATTTTTACAATACTATAATCGTCAAACCTAATATCATTGTATTATTATTATTAGATGGGAATATAAAACCGACAAAAGTGTACGCGCCACAAAAATAATTTTGCCAAATGTGTTTGACATTGGTAAAATTACGATGAATTTTCGTTTGTTCTCAAATTTTTTTTTTGCTATTCATTCGAAAGGTTTCGTGGGGTGAAACGACCAGTGAATGGACGAATAATGACACTGAAGGGCTCAGATGGACTGTAAAATGGAAATGTTATCAAAACGAATTTTTCAATGGCTCTAGCTACCAAAAGATATTATTTTGATAGTAGGAAAAAACATTCCAAGTAATTGCAAGTCAAGCAAGACGATTTATTTTTATTAAATGCTAGATTCGGAGATCACTGTGCTGCACAATAATGATAATACTCCTGTAGATATGGGTACTATAATCGTCATTACGATTTCGTAGAAAATGCACAAAGCTTTTTTGCATCTTAATTCTCAATGAAACTACCGAAGTTTTCTTTCGACAGAGAGCCCATTAAGATTTGCCAAAAAAAAAAACACACGAAAGAATTGATTGTATGGCAACATTAAGGATGTTGTCTCCAAAATTGAAAATAGTGATAAAATTTAAAAAATTTGATAAGTCATTATCCAAAACATTTGAAAGGTTGTGTAAAAATTTCACGACGATTAGAAAGCTGGCTACTGAGAAATTAGAATTCACATAATTACACGCAGCCTTATGGAAACTGAAGTAACTTTGCAATTCTATTAGCAAAAAGCAAAGTTTGCTATTTATTTTCAAGAAATAGAAGAAATATTTATGAATGATCGTATTTTTTATTTCAAATATATCAAAAACAAAAGTGGCTTTATGGTGCAAGAAACGACGTCGTCCGTGAACGAAAATGAGTATTTAAATTTCCCGCTACTTTCGGTCTATGCAACGTTACCGCTTTATTCTTATATGTTTTTCCTCAAGTGTGATTTTTTTGTATTTTTGGCATCATTTTTTATAAAAAAAAAATAATTGCAAGGTTACTTCAGTTTCCATAAAGCTGCATGTAATTTGTGAATTCTAACTTCTCAGTAGCCAGCTTCCTAATCGTCGTGAAATTTTTACACAGCCTTTCAAATGTTTTACACAATGACCTATGAAATTTAAAAAAGTTTATTACGATTTTCAATTTTGGACACAACATGCTTAAATGTACATGTCATATCTTGACAATAAATAATTCAGCGATTTTCAGCAGATGAGCTACATTTTTTACTCTACTTTGAGAACTATCAGAGCAGAGCCCATATATCCATTTACTGTAAAGAGGTTAGAATACAGCACCAGTGAATAAACATGTCAATTTCTGACCTATAATCACGAATTTATTTAAAAATGGTGCAAAAAAACCAAAGGTCGATTCTTTCTCAAAGAATGAAAGTAATACTTAATCTCAAAACTTATAAAAACTATTGTTTTCGCGTTTTGAAAATTTGAATTTTTGAAAAATTTCGTGTAGCGTAAAAATTCGATATTGAACTGAGAAATCGGTTTTAATAGCAGTGATTTTTTCACTGAATTATAGCGATTCGAGTTTTAATCGACGATTCGTATGCTTTACTGATTTTTAATAAAAATAAGCTTTTGTCCGTTCACTGGTCCTCATTCGTTCACTGATCGGTTTACTCTATTCTTCGCTTCGACTGTACACGCCACGTACCAAATCGTGTCTATCGTTTATCTTTTCCATTTCCGCTCGACTCGGGGGCGATTCGATACTCGACGTTGCGTCTCGCGTGGGCGACGAATCGAAGGTCTTCCTGGTTCGTCTCTGCGGGGATAACGCAGTTTCGTTCCTATGACGATTTCGCTTCGTCGACGACGAATCGATTTCCCTCGTTGTCGCGCCTGCGATCGTTGCACCGGTGCTCTTCTCGCCGTGGATTCGCGCCGAGGCTTCCGGACTCGGAACTTCCGGTTTCGTGGCTTGACGAACGGTCGAGTCGTCTGGATAAATTTATGGAGGATCGGAGCATTTTTTTGGAGTGTTACTTTTTTTTCAATTAATTTTTTTTAATCGGCTCCTTTTTTCAAGGAATACACGAAGAAAAAAAAGTTTGTTTTGCGAAAAGTAAAGAAAACGTCGTGTTTTGTTGAACAATTTGGAAAAGAACGTTTTTTTATTGAACAATTTGTCAAAGGGTTTTTCTATAGAACAATTTGTAGACGAATGTTTTTTATTGATTAATTCGCAAAAGTGTTTTTGTGTGGTACAATTTGTAGACAAATGTTTGTTATTGAACAATTAGTAGAATGTTTTTTTAACGAACAATCTGAAAAAAGGAGAGGAAGTTTATTTATTGAATAAGGTGAAAAGAAGGTTGTTTCATGGGACAATTTGAAAAAAAATGTTTTTTCATTGAAAATTTCGAAAAATAATGTTTTTTCAATAAGCAATCTGAAAAAGAGATTATTTAGTTCATAATTAGAAAAAGAAGGTTTTCATAATAAATAGTTTGAAATGAACCGTTTTTTTAATTGCACGATCCAAAAAGGAATGTTTTTTATTGAACCATTTGAAAAAATGTTTTTTTTATTGAGCAACTCGAAAGAGAATGTTTTTTATTGAACGATTTGAAGAAGAATGTTTTCTTCTGTTGAACGATTAGCATTTTTTTTTACATTTTTAAGCATTTCGAAAGAGAATGTTTATCGAACAATTTGTAAAAGTGTTTTTTATGGAACAGCTTCCAAAAAAATGTCTTTTTATCGAAAGATCTGAAAGAGATAGAGGAAGGTAGAGGAAGTTAGAGGTAGAGGTAGAGGAAGTTTATTGAACCAAGTTTATTGAATTCAGTTTATTTATTGAATTATTGAATTCAAGTTTACTATTATTTACCAATTATTGTTTACTATTATTTTACTTACAATATTACTATTGTAGTTTATTATTATTTACCAATTACCAATTATTGAATTCAAGTTTTTTTAATTGAAGAGGTAGAGGTAGAGGAAGTTTATTGAACCAATTTAAAAGAAGGTTGCTTCTCGGGACAAATTGAAAAAGAATGTTTTTTTTTCACTGAAGAATTCGGAAAAGAATATTTTTAATTTAATAACAATAAAAAAATTCTCTCTTAAACTATTTGAAATAAACAGTCTTTAATTGAACAATCCGAAAAAGAATGTTTGCATATCGAAGGTATAGAACAACGATGTTTTTTGATATTGAAATAGTTTGAAAAAGAATGTATTCTTCTATTGAATAATTTGAAACAGAATATTCTTTCACTGAATAATTTGAAAAAAAAACAAATTTTTTTATTGAACAATTTAAAAAAGAATGTTTATTATAGAACAATTAAAAAAATAATGTTTTTTGTGGAAAAATTTGAAAAAACTATGTTTTTTAACTCCATCGTCGATACCGTAGGACACGAATCGATCGTATCGATCAATAATTTCCCTCTTGGCACGAGCTCTCTTCGTATTCGCCATTCCACCACCAACGACCCTGTCCCACCCCTCCAAGCTCTCGACCTCTTTGGTCCTGGCGGTGTCTTCTCTCTCCTCGTGGCTCGTCGCATTCGATCGATCGTGAGACTCGCACTTCAGCGATCTTTTTTCAGCTTGACAATCTTCCGCGGTCCTCGAGTGGTTGGACTCCACGGGGTGAGACGTCGATTCTATGGATTCTCTTTGTTCGGGCTCTTCGACACTCGCCGAGGACGTCGAGCCCGACGGATCTTCCATTTCGGGAATCCGTTCGTACGAAATACGAGTCCCAACCTCTTCGACCTCCTACATTTTTTTTTTTACACCGAACCGCCATTTTCATATTAATAAATAATGTATCGAATTAATAAATAATAAATTAAATTCATAAAATAAGATTATTTTGGATTATATTGTTCATTTGAAGACAATATTATTAGAATATTCGAAAATTGTATGGAGCATAGGTAGGAAATATTTTTTGATAAATGAATAGGAATATCTAAAAATGAGAGTTACGTATCGAGAATTGGTAAAATATAATAGTATTTTTTTAATCATGAATTGTTTGTATGAATTATATTTTTCATTGTATTGCGTTTCGAATGATGTTTCTCAAAAATTGGATTGCTGATTTTGGGTTAAATTATTAGGAAGCTAGAAGATTATATTACTTATCCCAATTTTTCAATTTTGTATTCGAAATTGTATTTATGTATTTGAATACACTTTGTATTGTTTACAGTACCATCATTTTGTGTATTGAATAATATTCCGCAATGGGATTGTATACTCAAGTAATATTCCAATTGTAAATTGAACTTTAAATTTAATTGACAATTACTTGTGCATCGAAACCTTTAATTGAAATTTAATTGTGTATTGTAACCTTTAATTGAAGTTGAATGGTGTATTGAAAATTCCATCCTATATTTGAATATTATAGTTTAGGATTTTTTTCTAAATCGAAAAGTACCATCTATAAATAACTACGCGTCGAAATGAATTGGGCAAATATTCGGAAATGGGGCTCCTGCTAGAATCAGGCTAATTTTTGTTTGGCTTTGTTTGGGGTTGTTTGAGGTTGTTCAGGGTTATTTGGGGTTGTTTGGGTTTGTTTGAACCCTTAAAGAAAATTAACCTGAATCATAAATTTCATAAAAATTCATAAAAAGATTTCATAAATTCGTTACAAAAAATAATTAGCATTCAATTAAAGGTCAGCATTTATTTCGTGTGTTCTCAGCATACCTGTCTTTATTCCAAAAGAATTCCAAAGTGGATTTCAAAATCATTTTTCATGCGATCTAATATGTTCTTCCTAGAACCTGAAAACCTTAACGAAAATATAAAACTGTTGAATGACGTCGAAGTTTACATCGTTGGAATGCAACGATTCTTGTTTATTTATTCATATTTATTCGGAACCCTTTTTTTGCAACTTGAGCTCGTTAATTTGTAATTAAAATACGTAAAAACGTGCGAATGATTTTCCTAGCCTAAGTCGACCGAAAAGAAATGTTATCAATGAAAAAAAAAATAATAATAATATCCGTTGCGTTCCAACGATGCAAATCTCAAGATCATGAAGTATTCCGATACGACCTGCTCACCTCGTTTATCTCCTCGCAGGTCGATGACGAGTCCCTAGCTGAGCTCGACGAGCACTGCCTCTCGAATTCCTCGGAACACGACATCGCGGTCAAATTTGATTTTCCTAATTATTCATTATTATTATTCGATCATTATCACTCCCTAGTTATACGAATCCGACGAACATTTAAATATTTCCTGTCGAAAGCACAATATCTGTGTCACTGAAGCGTTGTCCCATTAAAAAAAAGCTTTTTCGCCCTATTTTAACCTCAATTAAAATCGCATCCTGCAAGCGTTGGCCGAGTTCATTCAATTGCACAAAGAGTCGTTTATTTATAGTGCCGGATTCCGTTTGTTTTGTTGACTTTAAAATTGAATTATTATACAAACAATAAGCATTAATTTGCTTATTTTTTCAATAAAGTAAATCCTTCTTTGCCAGTCTGGATGGTTAATTCTTTATAGAGCCTCGAAGCCCAGAGCAACAGATGAGATCGAAGTTTGCATTGCTAGGATGCAAGGCAAAATAAATATTTCTGAATTTATTTAATTTCTTACGCAAAATCGGTAAATCATTTTTTAACATTCCGATTCAGAGATCTACGATATGAATGTTGAAAAAAAATCATTTAAAAATAATAATGGTTATAGTAATGATAATAATAATAAAAAATAATAATAAAATAAGGAAAGGATACAAAAAAAATGTTTGGTGCATTTCAAAGATGCAAATTTGAACCTCAAGGGAACAATCACGACGTCGATGTTCCCAGACGCACCGGAAACTTAAGAAAAATGTTAGTCTGCCTCGGCCAAGGTTTTCAGCAGTTTCCCTGTGCCCTCCTGTGCAAAAGCACGTTGCACTGGTTCATTGAAAAACGAGCGGCTGTGACCGACAACCTGAAGGGTCTCTCAGGAACCGGAAGTAGCCAAGTGACACGTGTAGGGTAAAAGAGAGGGGAATGGAACTTAAGGGTGGAAATACCTTTGGGAGAAGAAGCCATTTGCTCTGCATCAAGATGTTCATGATTTTTTTTTAAAGGAAACGTTTCTTCACCCGTTTGAAGACTTGGGGTATATTTTATTGATACTTTTGGCTTTACATGGTATTTAAAAGACATAATCTCTAAAAATTGCGGAGGGCACGGTCTTCCAAACTGCGTTTTCAAAACTGGCGTGACGTATGGATAAAACCTAATCGACCGATTCTGATGATACTTGGTATAAATCCTCCTAACTTATTCTCCAAAGCATGAACCTAAACATTTTCGAAAATTGACAAAAATGTCCTCTTTTATTGCACAACAAGCCATTTTTTTGTGGAAAACCCAATCTTTTTGTTTCAAAGCATATATCATTTAATCGATTTTCAACATTTCTCACTTTTTCTTGGTTCATATTCCGCGTATGAGTGTCAATGGGAGAAAAATGTTCGTTGGTTCTTTTCACATTAAGGGGCTATACCAGTGTGACACTTTAAAAAAATCGATTTTTTTGCCTTTTTCGACAGTTTATACTTTCAAGAATATCCTGTATAAATTTCAAGGCCGTATCTCTAATACTCAATTATCGCTAAATGCAATTATCCGATTGACTTGAAATTTGAACTGAATATTCTTGAATATATTTACTCTACAATGGAGTAGGATATTTTTGATTGGATGAAAATTTACAATCGGGATTGAAAAGAAAACGACCATTTTATAGGCAAGAAAACAGACTTTTTTTTCATAACTACGCCATTTTGTTAGATATTGATATTTTTCGAAAATCCTCCGTCATTGTACAGGAAATACCGTTCAGTTTAACATTTTTTCCTTTTTTGGTTTCGGCTACTCAATCGCCCCGAATCATGTCAACAGTGGAAGAACTTTTTTTGGCGCCTCCGAAGGCAGCGCATAAGTCGCTTGAATCTCAATATTTTTCTATGAAAAAATTATACAATATAGGTCAAATATAGCCGAATATATTCTTTATTTTCCAAAACATTTAATTGAGTACTTTTCTTCCAAAAAATTCTCGAAAATCGCCCAAATTTTCAGCTTTCACACTGGTATAGCCCTTCAATCCTGCCAACGCTACGCGTCACGCCATCTGACACTTTGACACTGACACTTTTAAATATTAAAAAAATGTTAACCGTGTAACAGCCAAAAGAAGTAATAAAAAAAAATACTCCAAGTCTCAAAAATGGTGAACAAATGTTTCCTTTGAAAAAAAATCATGAAAATTAGAATTTTTTTTCTCGCCTCGGGATACCGCGAGGGCATAGGAAGGGCCGTTAAAAATGAAAGAAAAATCTTGAATCACGCGGAAAAATAAGGTAGCTGGGAAAAATTGGAGACAAATGTAAGATTCGTACTACTGGGGGTCGGCGACGCCCGAATCTTCGGTAGATCGTCCACGTCGCCGGGCACACGTCTCAGCTGGTGAAGAAGAGTTTCCGCCCGATCGATCGCAGCTTCCATTTCGCATAGAAGCGGCGCAGCTTTTGGATATCGCTTTGCGATCATGTCCCAAACTATCTGGGCTCTTTCACCGGCGTCACGGAGCGAGCGCGGGGCCGCCAATTTCTTCTGGCACGAACCCTCGTTTTCCTTTTCCCCGAGTTCCGACATTTCCTCGCGGCTAACACGATCTGCTGAGACTTCACTTTTTTTTTCACTCGTGTCTTTACCGCCAACGGAAAAGCAAAAAAAAAAAGCACGAGACAAAAAGAAAAAACAAGGCAACACGCGATTCGAGAATTGGCGAAAAGTTTTTTCACGTGCCAGCACGATAAATGGAAGTTCGGGTGAAGTCTATTTTGACATTTCACTGTCGGAAGCCCCGTCGGCGAAACAAAAGTCAACGAAACAAAAACGAATGGGTAAATCATCGGAAGACGGGTTCTATCTGGAAATTTGGCCTGCAATTTTTTAAACGATTTCTTATCGTTTTATAACGAAGAGAAATTGTATATGAGGGGGTAAATGTTACTTTCGAATTTTTTTTTCGAAATGTTTTTTAATTTGACGTGATAGTGATTTTGAAAAAAAAAAAAATAGCTAGGGAAATGCACTTTTTGCAAGGAATATTTGAAAAACTTTTATAGCACACAAATCCAATTGATTTGAAACGAAACGTTTGGGTTTACGGGTAAAGTACTACTCCCTGTAAAATGAGGATGGGTGGATCGTTTGGGCTTGTTTGGGGTACTACTACTGTTGCACGGTAAATGTTTTTTTTTTTAATTATTACTACTCTCTTGCAATCGAAGTTTGGACTTTTTTCGGCTTTTTCGCACTTCATATTCTATAAAGTCAATTGTTATGCCATTTTCAAACGAATCAATAAAGTATAAATGTATAAATCTTATAAATAATCGAGAAGGAAATGAATAATAAATGAATTTTGAAAAGATTATCTAGAATGGATGAAATTTTTGGAATATCAATTTCAAAGCTTCCTTTTTAATTAAATTAATTAAATTAATTAAATTAATTAAATTAATTAAATTAATTGAATTAATTAAATTAATTGAATTAATTCGAAAATGTCAGTAGCAATTTTTTGTTTAATTCGAGTATCCAGATGGTTTGGGTTTGTTTATTCAGTTCTGATTGGATTTAAATTACAGATATATTTTTTCGACTATCGCTGAAACACAGATTTTTTTTTTTTTTGTCAAATCGGGGCTCCACTGAATTGCTCAAACGTTTTTTTGATTCATTGTCTTATTTATTTTTTATTTATTCATTACTTATGAAATGTATATGTTCATAATTTATTGATTCTCTTGGAAATGGTACAACAATTAACTTTATAGAATGCAGAGCCCTAAAATGCTTAAAAAACGTGAACTATGATTGCATGATAGTAGTTGTGATCGAAAAAACATTTATTGTGCAGCGATAGCAGTAACCTAAAGGAACCCAAACAATCCACCCACATTTATTTTGCATTAATAGTAGTTTAATAGTTAATCCAAACAATTCGTTTCAAATTGTTCGGGTTTGCATGCTAAAAGTATTATTGGTAGCACTAAAAGTTTGCTCCGGTTTATTGAACTTTTCCCTCCGCGATATTAATTATTACTTCATTTTTCAGGCCGTATAACTAAAACTTTCAATCGCATTTTTCTCGAAACGACTTTTCTCGATCTGGCCAGAATCATAATTCTAGCTATAATTGTCCGATTTTAAATTTATTTGAAAAACAAAATTCATTAAATTACCAAAATTAATTAATGACAACCAAAATTACTGAATTGCAGTAGCTATCGTTGTACGTAGCCGTTTTTTATTCAATAATTTTACGTCCTCAATATAAGCAAACATTTCACCAAAATTACAACGTTTTTCAACACGCGCTGTTTTGTGTTTTTTTTTCTCGAGAAAACGACTACATACAACGAGAACTACATTTATATAGATTATAAAACGATTTTTCGTTTTCATTTTTCAGACCAACTTTATCAGACAAAAAATTGTGAAGTTATCGGTCCGGGTGTTGGACCACATTTTTTATACAGAGACTCAAAATGTTGTTATTTCTTTCCATTATTTACAATAAAAATTTATCCTAAATAAGTTCAATCTATTCTTAATAACATACCTTTTTTCCAAATCCCGAATAAATAACCAAGTAGACCAAAAAAATCGGTAAAAAACGACGTTTTTTTCGGCCCGTCACACTCGTGTACTTCCCAGATGATTTGAAAAATCGTGACAAAAAAATCCAACCGATTTCACATATTTCGTTTTATTTGTCCAATAACGTAATCCTCGACTGTCCAAAAATTTTCGTCGCCACCTAGCGACGAAAAATCACTAGACAAGAAAACCCACCCCCTATTTTGGGTGAAATCTCGTTTTATTTTTCTACCCAAAGATTTGCCAAAATCCGAACAATCGTAGAAGGAAACGAAGCGACGAGAGTGGAAAAAAATGCGAAGTAGAACATCGAGAAGAAATAGTTGGAAGGAAAATCGACGAGACCG
>OX632362.1:38447037-38497037 GCA_951751655.1 Ophion costatus | reverse complement strand
GCCCGACCAAAGCTCCGACGCATTCCCACACGGATCAACGACACAAAAAAATGTTCGCTCTTCCGGCCAAGTTATCACGCTAAAAAGCCGATAATTTTAGTGATCGCTGCCGCAAATTTTGTACCGGAGATATTTCGCGACATTCCCGTTGCGGACAGCCCGTAAATATTTCGTACGCCGAAATTTTGACTGTGGTTCAAATTAAAAGTGAATGGAAAAAAACCGTTTCGTTCGTGCTAACTGGAGCGCAGCGCTTTTTGTCCGGAAAAACAAACGCGTAGGAACTCCGAAAAATTATTTCCGTGCCAACGCGGAACAATCGGGGAGAACTTGACGAAATATTTTATCACGACAGATTATGACTTATGCCAATCCCTCTCCCCTTTCTCCCTCGCGCTCCTCGCTCGTGCGCTTTTTTCAAATCCGCGTTCGCATATGGTATATCGAGTATATTTTATTTTCTATATGGCTGCCCGCGGGGCACATACATTCATCGTTGCGAGCGACGCTTACATGGAATCCGTCATTTATTATTATTATTATTATTATTTTATTAGCAGTCTGGATCGAGCAGCGTGTTTTTGGTCGTGATTAATTTTTCGTTTCTCTCTCTCCGGCTCACTCTCGCGTCTTGTTTTTTTTTAATTTTTAATTTTTTCATTTGAATTCTTTCGTTATTGAGCGCATTATTATATTAATCAATACGTACCGCCATTCGTCGTTCCATCCCCCCCTCTCTCTCTCTCTCTCACTCTCAATCCTAGCTACCAGCGTCGAATTCGTTCGCCCAATTTCGTTTAAATGAAAACACCAAAAAAAGAAAGTAGCATGCCAAAAAAATCTCGTCCAACGGAAAGTCGTTGGCTGCGTCTCGTACGTGAGGAAAAAATGCAAAAAAAAATTTCATCTTGCATTGTTAGCCACTCTGAAATGTTCGTTCAAAAAGTGCACGCGCGGGCGTTTTTTTTGTTTTTTTCGTCTCGCACTCGAAAATTCACGCGTTACTGCACAGCCCTCGTAGGTGTCGTTCGTTTTTGGCCTTTTTGTTGCGTTTCCTCCGGTCTTTGCAAATTCGTTTATCTCCCGGCATTGTTCTCGGGCGTTTCTTTTTTGGCAGCCTCCCCCCTACTTTCCCGGTTTTTCGTCACTCGAAAACCTGCGACCATCAATCTTTCTACGTCCCTTTCTATATATATATATATCTATATATATCTATATATATATATATATATATATATATATATATATATATATATATATATATATATATATATATATATATATATATATATATATATATATAGATCTCCCAAGCACACGCGGAACCGATCGCGAGCGTTTCGCGACAGTCTTTTTTTTGCTATCCGCGTCCCTTCGACCCTTTTCACGTCGTGTCGTCGACGTATTTTTTCCCTATTTTTTTTTTCCTTACGATCTCGCGATCGCCGCGCGTTTGACACGCGTAAAAGTAGCAGATATAAAAGCACGTGTGATCCGAGGGATTCGCGGCATGTCGCGAGGACCATTGTGCCGGGGTGGGGGAAGGTTGCACGATTTGCAAGTCAATGCGAGCTTTTCTCGCTTCGAACGGATCCTGCGTTGATGTATTATACCGTCGAATATTCCTCCGCTCTCTTTCTTCGTGTCCCTTACTTTCTCCGGTAGCTTCGATCTACCGTCCTCTCTCGCAAACGGGCTCAACGCGAATTTAGAGTCTTTCCTTCTCCCCTTCCCCTCCCCATTTTCTTTTTTATTAAATTCACCAGAGTCCGCGATTAGAATATCTTGCCTTTGGTCTCGAAGTTCCAGGTCGTTGCAGGAAAGCTCGCAAGGTTTGCTCGAACTTCGGCTCGTCCTTTTATCACCTTTTTTTTGCATTCCCTCTCGACTCCGTTGGTTTCTTATTTAGGGGTGGCACACGAGATGGGGTTTTTTTGGGAGAGGGGGGGGGGCACAAGTAACAGCGACTATTTCACACGGTTGTTTCGATATCGTCAATGGCGTATTGTCAACAAATACTGTCCTTGCCGCAATTCTCGAGATACATCTCCTGCGGTGTCGCCAAATTGTAACGTCCGCCAAGACGAGTGCCCGTAAGACCGTTGTTGTGATGAGTATGATTAACGTGTAGATGATTGACGCTTAGCGCGACGTTTTTCTTTTTTTTGCGCGCCCTGTGACGATATAGGCAATACTTGAGACAGCCGGTGGCTAGGAGGAGTATCAAAAAAATGCCAAGCGCCCCGGCCCCAATGGCTATGTAGAGCAACGTAACGCCGAAGCGGTAAGAACAATTAGCCTCCTCCTCGTCGAAACCCGAGGGACAGTGACGTACACCGTCGCACCAGAGCACCGAACTGATGCAAGCTTGAATCTCCGGACACCTGCGGAATTCGTACGTGAAAGAGGCGAACCCTCGGCGGAAAAATTACACGCGGTTTTGCCGGATACTTAAGGGGGTATAACCGTGTGACACTTTCAAAAAATCGATTTTTTTTCACTTTTTCGACAGTTTGTACTTTCAGGAATATCGTGTAAATACTTCAAGGCTGTATCTTTAATACTCCTCGAATGGCAGCCTTCTAAAGAGAAACCGTTCGTACAGGGAGAAAACAGGGGCCTCGAAGCTTAGAATTAATACTATGCTTTTAGAAAAATATCATTGAATATCAAAATGTATTGAAGGGAAGATAAAAATTGTAATTATGGTATAGTAATAATGAAGAAATTTAAATTTTAACCTACTATATGGCACGTAAACTGATGCAAATAATACATTTTATTCGGCATATTGTGATTTTTTGTAGTATTCAAAAAATATTTTGCCCACGTGATTGAAACAATTAGTTTCCAGTGTTCTACAAAAAGTAGGGTATAGTCACATTTTACTAATAACTTCGTAAGATTTTTCGCTATACGCCGAAGATTTATGCTATGCGTATAGTGAAATCTATACATACACGAAGATTCGTGCTATACGTATAGTAAAATCCATATGAAAATATAGCGTGTAATAAAGGTTGGTATTTTACAAAGCACGCATTACTTTTACTTATATTAAAATTAAAATTTAAAAAAAATTTTTTTTAATTTTAAAATTTTAAATATAGCGTGTAATAAAGGTTGGTATTTTACAAAGCACGCATTATTTTTACTTATATTAAAATTTAAATTGAAAAAAAATTTTTTTAAATTAAAAATTTAAATTTAATTTAAATAAAAAATTTTAAAAATATTTACCTATTGTAGCATATAGGACTCGTGCCTATGCGAGAATAGTTTCAAATGTACTATGCACGCATCATTTTTACTATACGGTGTGAGAATCGTTTTTACACTTCTATAACAATAAGTCTTAGAATTCCGAACTGGCAGTAAACTGCTATACTTTTCTAACACTGAATATTATAATTCTGGCAACGAGTGTTAGAATTTGAGGCCGTGTTTTTCTCCGTGTAGGTATACAATCAATAGTTAAATCTTTGAAGACGTTTTTCTTGAAATGCGATTTTTGAAATTTGCTGACATTGTAACTCAAAGAGCCATTATCCGATTGACATGAAATTTGAAGGGAGTACTCTTGAATATATTTACTCTACAATGACGTAGGATATTTTTGATTGGATGAAAATTGACGATTTGGCATTGACAAAAATGACCATTTTATAGGCAAGAAAACAGACGTTTTTTTTCATAACTACGCCATTTGGTTAGACTTTGATATTTTTCGAAAATCCTACATCACTGTACAGGAAATACCTTCCAGTTTGACGACATTTTTTCCTTTTTCGGTTTTAGCTACTCAATCGGCTGGAATGGTGTCAGCAGTGGAGGAACTTTTTTTTTGGCGCCTCCGAAGGCAGCGCATAAGTCGCTAGGATCTCAATATTTTTGTATGAAAAAAATTATGTAATATAGGTCAAATATAGCCAGATATATTCTTAATTTTCCGAAACACTTAATTGAGCACTTTTCTTCCAAAAAATTTCCCGAAAATCACCAAAATTTTCAGCGTTCACGCACTGGTATAACCCCTTAAGGGGTCTTCTCACTTCAGCCGCTGAACAAGGCTATTTTCATGAATGTTTTTGCTAGGTTTGTACTATAGATATTGATATAAAAGTTGTTACACCTAATAAATACACTTTCAAAATACATAACAAAATTTTTATGTATTTATGTAACTCAAACGATCTTTGAACGCGTTTTTCTCGAAACAACGCTTTTCGACGGCTTGTTGATAAAATCTTCGAAACTACTGAACTGATCCTTATGAAATTTTAGCTGAGCGCGAATAAAGGATTTTTATCTAATTTTAATATTTATTATTATTGCCAAAAACGGTGAAAAACACGTATTTGTTTATTTTTTTTTTCGAAAAATGTCCGTCATTTTTTGTTTTCCCATATATGAAAAATCGTATGATATGTGTTATAGCCATTAACATACCGAACCAAAACCGTTTGATTTTTTTTTTGTTTCAGACGATCCATCGCCGAGATTTCATCAACAATGCAGACCTACTTTTTTTTTAGGACATTTGTTTAACTACCGTGTTCGTCTATAAGTAGTGACTTGAATAAATAATTGTTTTTTTTTTTATTTAGAAAGTGTATCTACTAAGTATAACAACTTTTATATCAATATTTATAATATAAACTTATCAAAAAAATGCATGAAATTAGCCATTTTAGCGTCTAAAGAGAGAAGGCCCCTCAACGACGTTTTCGGAACTTTTCGCAAAACGACTGCACCGAATTGGCGGAAAAATTCACAGACGATGGACGATCAGTGGGGGAAAGACCCAAAACACTTGGAAACACGCATTTTGGGACCGGAACTCCGCATTCGGTGGAGAAATGGCTGAGAAAAGTTCCGAAAACTGTCGCGGCTATTCATATGACGGAAAATATAATCTGTGTATTCTTTATTTTCAGCTTGAAGTCGAGGGGGAAGTGCCTTTAGGTGAGGGAAAAATTTACTGATTCTCGTGATTTTTGTACAAGGAAAGATTTCTTCGTCATTTTCTAGATTTAGGGTTTGTTTTATTGCTACTTTCGGCTGTTACATGTTATTTTTTAAAAAAATGTTTTTTTCAATGATAGAAGTATGGCACAGTCTTCTATACTGCGTTTTTAAAACTGGCGTGACGTAAAGCTTAAAGACTAGTGGGCCGATTCTGTTCTAGTTTGGTACAAATCTTTCTAGGCTTATTGTCTAAAACATCAACCTAAATGTTTTCGAAAATTAAGACGAGAAAGTATTTTTTTATTGCGAAATGTAGCTATTTTTTTTCGCAAAGTTCAATCTTTTTGTTCCAAAGCGTACCATTTTATAGAATTTCAAAATTTCCCACTTTTTCTTAGTCCAAATTCTACGTATGAGTTTTAATGAAAGAAAAATCTTCGGCGATTTTTTATCATGCCGTCAACGCTACGTTTTACGCCGTCTGACAACGACCACCGTAATCCGCTTGAAAGACCGTGCCATACCTCCGCCATTCTGGGAGTTTAATAAAAATAAATACCATGTAACAGTCAAAAGTAATAATCAAATATGCCCCATGTGTCAAAAATGGCAAACAAGTCTTTCCTTTAAAAAAAATCATGAAAATCAGCAATTTTTTCCTCGCCCAAAGGTATCTCCCCCCCCCCCCCCCCCCCCCCAAGCTGGGAAGCTCAGAATACAATGTAGATAGCTATCGATTTTAGAAATTTCGTCTCAGCGAAGTTGGCGTGAATATGACTGGAGCCATTTTTCCTGAACCTTTAAGGCGTTACATCTCAGTATAAAAAATGTATAATTGTTTGTTTTTTATTGCTTAGACGATGTAGAAACATCACAAGAATGATAGGCAAAATAAATACGCGAAAAAAGATTTAAAAATTTTAAGAGCCCATTTCCCGACGCGTACGAAATAGCCTGGACGGTGAAAGTAGCAATTCGGGGTTGCTTACAAGGAAAATCATTTTGGTGCCCTCCTCCGATCTTGTTGGAACTTTTTTATGTGGAAAAGTATCAAAAACTAAGAGATACGTATTTTTTTTATCGGCGAAAAAACGGTTTTAAGGGGTCGAAACGAACCCTCGAAAAAAGGGGTATTATTCGTTTTTCGTCGATAACGTTATCGATTTTATCTCCAATGTATAGTATACGAAAAAATAAACATTGTTGCAATTTGAATTTTTTTTATATCTCGTACCGTTAAAACGTTATCGACGAAAAACGAAAAACATCCCCATTTTTGAGGGTGCGTTTCACCCGTTAAAACCGTTTCTCCGCCGATAAAAAAAAATACGTGTCGCCTATTTTTACCCATTCTACAAACATGCCTTCTCTTGTTGGCTGCAAATCCATAAAAGATCCGCATCCTCCCGCAGTGCGCCTAAACGCTCTTAGGGTAGCTGCGACTGAGCGGCAATTTTGCATTTATTCCCATTAAGGGACTATACCAGTGTGACAATAAAAAAGTCGATTCTTTTTTTTTTGCCTTTTTCGATAGTTTATACTTTCAAGAATATCCTGTAAAAATGTTAAGGCCCTATCTCTAATACTCCCCAAATGGCAGCCTTCTGAAGAGCAACTTTCTAAACAGCAAAGATTTTTTTAATTTGCTGACATTGTAACTCAAAGAGCAATTATCCGATTGACTTGAAATTTGAAGGGAGTACCCTTGAATATATTTACTCTACAATGACGTAGGATATTTTTGATTGAATGAAAATTGACGATTTAGCATTGAAAAAAACGACTATTTCATAGGCAAGAAAACAGACCTTTTTTCCATAACTACGCGATTTTGTTAGATATTGATGTTTTCCGAAAATCCTACGTCATTGTACAGGAAATACCTTCTAGTTTAACGGCATTTTTGTTTTGTCGGCTTCGGCTACTCCATCGGCCGGAATCATGTCAGCAGTGGAGGAACTTTTTTTTGGCGCCTCCGAGAGCAGCGCACAATTCGCTTGGATCTCAATATTTTTCTACGATAAAATTATGTAATATAGGTTAAACATAGCCAAATATATTCCTAACTTTCCGAAACATTTAATTGAGTACTTTGCTTTCAAAAAATTCCCGAAAATCACCCGAATGTTCAGCCTCACACCGGTATAGCCCCTCAAAACGGCCTTTTCATCTACGTCAACACACGTAGAATGACCCTGCAAACCTGAGAACGACTGCATTTGTAGTATTCTAAAAAAGAAAGTGCCTAAAAGAGTCTCATTCTCCGGTGAGCCACACAGATGTAACGCCTTAAGGATGTTGAGTCCCTATGAAACATGTTAATGTTAATTGTTCAATAAATAGCTTCTTAATCGTCATGAAATTTTTACACGACCTCCTGAATACTTCATGTAAAAACATACCAAATTTTCAGAATTCTATCATCATTACTTCAACCTCCTTAAGGGTTGAAATAAAAAATGATAAGAAAATTCGGAAAATTTCGTATGTTTTTGTATGAAGTATTTAAGAGGTCGTGTTAAAATTTCACGACGATTAGGAAGCTCGTTATTAAAAAATTAACATTTTGTTAAGAACAATTTTTAAAAGAAATAAAAAAAAATGTATCAATAAACTTCGTTTTGTTTCCGTTGCTTTCAGTATATTGTAGATATTATAAAATTGAGAGATCAAAAAAAAAACTTATTGCAAAGTTACATCAGTTTCTATAAAACAACATTTAATTTGTGAATATTAATTTTCAATAACAAGCTTCCTAATTGTCGTGAAGTTTTTACACGACCTCTGAAATACTTCGTACAAAAACATACAAAATTTTCAGAATTTTATCTTCATTTGCGATTTGGGACTCAACATCCTTAAGGATGTTGAGTCCCTATGAAACATGTTAATGTTAATTGTTCAATAAATAGCTTCTTAATCGTCATGAAATTTTTACACGACCTCCTGAATACTTCATGTAAAAACATACCAAATTTTCAGAATTCTATCATCATTACTTCAACCTCCTTAAGGGTTAAAATAAAAAATGATAAGAAAATTCTGAAAATTTGGTATGTCTTTGTATGAAGTATTTAAGAGGTCGTGTTAAAATTTCACGACGATTAGGAAGCTCGTTATTAAAAAATTAACATTTTGTTAAAAACAATTTTTAAAAGAAATAAAAAAAAATTTATCAATAAACTTCGTTTTGTTTCCGTTGCTTTCAGTATATTGTAGATATTATAAAATTGAGAGACCAAAAAAAAAAACTTATTGCAAAGTTACATCAGTTTCCATAAAACAACATTTAATTTGTGAATGTTAATTGTTCAATAACGAGCTTCCTTATTGTCGTGAAGTTTTTACACGACCTCTGAAATACTTCATACAAAAATATACAAAATTTTCAGAATTTTATCTTCATTTGCGATTTGGGACTCAACATCCTTAAGGATCCTTAAGGATGTTGAGTCCCTATGAAACATGTTAATGTTAATTGTTCAATAAATAGCTTCTTAATCGGCATGAAATTTTTACACGACCTCCTGAATACTTCATGTAAAAACATACCAAATTTTCAGAATTCTATCACCATTACTTCAACCTCCTTAAGGGTTGAAATAAAAAATGATAAGAAAATTCTGAAAATTTGGTATGTCTTTGTATGAAGTATTTAAGAGGTCGTGTTAAAATTTCACGACGATTAGGAAGCTCGTTATTAAAAAATTAACATTTTGTTAAGAACAATTTTTAAAAGAAATGAAAAAAAATGTATCAATAAACTTCGTTTTGTTTCCGTTGCTTTCAGTATATTGTAGATATTATAAAATTGAGAGACCAAAAAAAAAACTTATTGCAAAGTTACATCAGTTTCCATAAAACAACATTTAATTTGTAAATATTAATTGTTCAATAACGAGCTTCCTAATTGTCGTGAAGTTTTTACACGACCTCTGAAATACTTCATACAAAAACATAGAAAATTTTCAGAATTTTATCATCATTTGCGATTTGGGACTCAACATCCTTAAGGAAAAAAAAGACGTCCAGAAACGGCCTGTACTTTGGTTCACCCGGTAGCATCAAGAGGAGCGCAACAAAGTGTGCCGTTTGAATTCCGAAATGAGAACGACAGGATGGCACTCACCTGTAGGGGCAGTCCTCGATGGGTCCAAGAGCGAAAGCGTTCGAGCCCAAGCTGGTTGCGGTCGCCCTCTTCGCAATGGCGATCCACGTGAGGTCGTAGAATCCGGCTTCCCTTTGTAGGAACTCGACGACGAAGCTTCTGGCGTGTTGGATCATCGCGGTGACCGGTGTTGTGCAATTGACCACGCTGTAGTTCCAACCGCCCGAGAAGAAGTCGACGGTTCGTCCGGGCTCGTCGCCACCCTCGGGGCAGACGACGCTGCGCTCCTTCGTGTTGGAGGCGGCATAGACGATGATGCGATTGAGGGTGGTGCACTCCTCGATGTTGTCGGCGTTGATGGCGAAGCCGGAGGTCCTAAGGTACAGGAAGTTCATTCTAGAGTCCTCGGGCTCGATGAGCCAGGGTTCGTTGACGCACTGAGCAGCTTGGAGGTCTTCCGTGTTGGCTAGAATTTCCTCGATGGAGGCGATTCCTGTCGCGGTCCTCGGCAGCGGACTCCTGAGGGATATTTCGCCGCTGGTGCCGCGCAGCTTCCGTTCTTCCAACTTGCTCGGACAGGATTGATCCTCGCGAAGCTCGTTGCTCGGCACGAAACGATACTCCCCCTCGAAGAAGAAGTTCTCGTAGTCCTGGGTAACGTTCATACGCGTCACGACGAATTTCATCTCGACGATGCTCGAGGTGAGACCCTTGAGGAGGATTTTCTCGGTCACGTTGGAGCACAAGCAGTCGCGCAACAGCTCGACACCCGGCCAAGGATACTCCGAGACGACGAGTTCGGCCTTGCCGTTTCTGCTCTGATCCTCCGGCGTTCGCGAGTCGCATGCCCACCTATCTATCAGTGGATCCACGTAAGAGACGCAACGTTTGTCACCGAAGGACGCCCTCGTGATCGTCAGCTCGATCCTCTGATCGGCATCCGCCTCGAAGCGATAAACGCAGCTCAAGTTTTGCGCGCCTCCGCGTCCGTAGAAAAAGACACTCTTGGGCGACGTGAACTTGCCCGACGTGCCCGGAGTCTTGCCCGAGGACGACGACGCCAGGGACGTCGAGGGCCCCAGCGAGCTTGGCGAAAAAACCAAGTGACAGGACATCGAGGCATGCACGAACTCGTAACGCAATACGAAACTTATTGGGTACAGGGCACTCCCCTGACGCAATATGTGTTCCAGTGTCAAGTCACGAGCGGAGGACACGTAACTCTCCGAGTGGCTGCAGGGACGAGTGTGGCGACTGCTGTTGCGCAGGAGACTATGGTCGCACAGCAGCGGTATGTCGTCTTTGCAAAATTGACCCATCAGTTTGGTGCTCTGCGAGTGGACACACGGTGGACGGAAAATAAAAGCATTTTTCGGACATCGAGAACGCCCAGCGAGAGCTAAAGGCGTCAATGTCAGGGCTGGATCAAATTGGTGAATGCCAAATCGAGCGATCGAGGGTAAAAATTGGTCGATGATCGATTTGACGGCCAGTAGCCGTCAAATCGATCCAAAATGGAATCAAAGGCTGATGCCTTCTTCTGATTTTTCAATGGCAGATCAAAGGTCGATCTTGATGCCTTGTCAGGATCCATCAGTGGGGGATCAAATTTTGATCCTAAAGCATTATCGTGATCTATCAATCTAGGAACCAATTATGATCTATCATTCAAAGCAACTGCGAGACAGGTTACAAGATAAATAAGAAAATCAAATTTTTGTGCCAATGTGTTATCATGATTTATCAATGGCGGATCAAATATTTATTTTGATGCCTCATAATGTTTTGTCAACCTACGATCAAATGTTGACCTTGATGCTTCATCGGGATGTATAAACTCAGGACTCGATTATGATCTCGCAATTGAATCAATTGCGGGGCAAGGCTTCGAAAGAAAAAAAAAGACAGATGGATCAAACGTTGATCTTAATGTCTTATCATGATCACTGGAGGATCAAACGTTGATCTCAATGTCTTATCATGATCTATCAATGAAGGATCAAACGTAGATCTCAATGTCTGATGATGATTTATCAATGAAAGCTCAAACGTTGATCTCCATGCCCTATGTTGATCTATCAGGATCTATCAATCAGAATCAATCAGGATCTATCAATAAAATCAAATGCAAGCTAATTCAGGAAGACACAAATTCGGATGAATCATTGCTCTTCATTCATTGAGAAGTTATCACGAATCCTGATCTGAACGAATGTTTTTCTAACGTCACTTGATTCGTCAATTTGCGCCTTGAGGATGTTGAGTCCCTATGAAAAATGTTAATGTTAATTGTTCAATAAATAGCTTCTTAATCGTCATGAAATTTGTACACGACCTCCTGAATACTTCATGTAAAAACATACCAAATTTTCAGAATTCTATCATCATTACTTCAACCTCCTTAAGGGTTGAAATAAAAAATGATAAGAAAATTCGGAAAATTTGGTATGTTTTTGTATGAAGTATTTAAGAGGTCGTGTTAAAATTTTACGACGATTACGAAGCTCGTTATTAAAAAATTAACATTTTGTTAAGAACAATTTTTAAAAGAAATGAAAAAAAAAATTTATCAATAAACTTCGTTTTGTTTCCGTTGCTTTCAGTATATTGTAGATATTATAAAATTGAGAGGTCAAAAAAAAAACTTATTGCAAAGTTACATCAGTTTCCATAAAACAACATTTAATTTGTGAATGATAATTGTTCAATAACGAGCTGCCTAATTGTCGTGAAATTTTTACACGACCTCTGAAATACTTCATACAAAAACATACCAAATTTTCAGAATTTTATCATCATTTGCGATTTGGGACTCAACATCCTTAAGTTTGAAAAATCTTCAACACAGATATTTTTAGAGAAGCCTAAAGATTCCTTCAGTCCCTGATCGTCCTCATTCGACACCGACAACAAAAAAATGGCACCAGGTCTAACCTTTCTCGTCGTTTGTCTGTCCGTTGAGTGATCACCGTCCCAGATGAGCAATTTCGCGTTGCAATCGGTACCGGCGTCTATACTGGCGGCCGGATCCGTGCTGGCGGCGTAATACTTCACGAATGAGATCCAAACGATCTCATTAGGCTTCCCCTGAAAGTGATAGCGACAAGTGGTGTTCGGGGGCAGAGAATGCTTCGGATTCTCGAGTATGCCCGATGGACTCTCGTAGCTCGATATGTGAAAGTCACAATTGTCATTCTCCTTCACGAAACTACGCGACTTCTCGTCGACGAACAGAACCTAAAGAGAATACGAGAAGGAACAAAACGTCAAACAGTAATCGCCATTAATCGTCGTCGATTTCGATGAAACTTCACAGCGGACGGTTGATCATTGAAGAGAGTACAAGAGAGAGGGACTGAATTAATGATCAATGTTGATGGGTACTGATTTCTTCTGACGTATTACAGTGAAAGTTTAACCGCGATGTTTTTATGAGGGCCACTGAGTCGTTGGAGAAAAAAACGAGGCCACTTACAAGGAACATCACTTTGGTGTCCTCCTCCGATTTTGTTGAAACTTTTTTATGTGGAAGAGTATCAAAAACTAAGAGACACGTATTTTTTTTTATCGCCGGAAAAACGGTTTTGAGGGGTGAAACGCACCCTCGAAAATGGGGATGTTTTTTCGTTTTTCGTCGATAACGTTTTAACGGTATGAGATATAAAAAAAATTCAAATTGCAACAATGTTTATTTTTTCATGTACTATACACTGGAGATGAGAACGATACCATTATCGACGAAAAACGAAAAACACCCCTATTTTCGAGGGCGCGTTTCACCCCGTAAAATCGTTTTTCCGCCGATAAAAAAAAATACGTATCGCTTACTTTTCGGTGCTTTATAACATATCCAAATTTCAACAAAATCGAAGGGTGTCACCTGAGGGATGTTCCTTGTTAGAAAGGTTAGGCATCTTTTTTTTGTTGCAATTTATTGGATTTTCTATTTTTTAGTAGATTTGATTGGATTTTGATATGACCATTTTAGTTTAGTCTCTTTTTTAGAAGTTGCTGATTTTCTGTCGGTCCTCTGAATATTTTCAAATTGAATTCCATGGAATTTTCATAAATTTTATATTGGATTTGACTAGATTTTAGTATTTGAATTTTTAGCAGATTCTATTAAATTTTACTAGTGTCTTCTATGGATTTCATGAAATCTTGAGACGTAAATATTTTTTTAAACTAGATCCTTTAACATTCGAGGTTTAAACGCGTGTCTGTTATGTCTTATAAAATTTCAATATTCGAGTATACCCTTAAATTGCATGAGAATTTGATATTTTCCTACCGGATTTCAACATCGCAATTTTCATTACATTTAATTACATTTTAATACAGTAATTTTTTTAATGAGATTCCAGACGATTACAATAGTTCAAAATTTTTTTTATTGGATTCTACTAGGATTCAGCATCTTTCTATCAGATTTTTACATTATCTTTTCACATTAGATTACGTTAGATTTTAATATTTCATTTTTTTTAAATTCCACCAGACTGCTCCGTTCGGATCACATTTTTTTTCACACGACATACTGGAACGCATAGAAACTTCGAAATTGATCTTTTATCAGGCATATCCACATCTAAAAAGAAACATTCGATATCCTTGGCACCGATTGAAAAAAAAATGACGCAGAGAAAGGGTCCGGCACGAGAATTGAAAAAGGGACGATGCGCTGAAACTTGCCTGAACTTCGAGCTCGAAACCCGGCAGAAATGACAATGGCACTGGATGAAAAGGATTGTCGTATGGCGATGTGTGAAATTCGAGGAGCATCGTGTTATGACTGCTGACAATGTCGGGCACCGCGTCTCCGCCGCAAAGTCTCACCAGCACTCGGTCGGTCGTTGAGCCACCGTCGTAAACCGTCAGATAGTCTTGCACGACGTTGCACTGATCCCAAACTCTGTCGCCACAGTTGACAAGTTTTATTCGAGCGCAATATTTTCAAGGCGCCATTTTTTTCGACTTTCGAGAAGCGTTTTTGCGGAAAATTAGAAAGGAAAACTTTCGACATGGATTTTAAAGAACGATTTTTTTAAATCCATTGCCACCAGAATTTTGGTAATGAATTTAGAGAGGAGTCTTTTTAAAGAAATCAAAAGAAATTTAGAGATAAGTTTCTCACAAGAAATTGAAAAATAAGCTTCATAAGGATTTTTTTTAAACAAATGAAATTGACGTTTTAAAGGGTTTTCTAAAAGGTTTTAGTCAGAAAATTGACGTTTTAAGAGGTTTTTTAAAGGGTTTTAAAGTCAGAAAGAAATTGACGTTTTAAAGTCAGTTTTTCAATAGAAATTAAGAATAAAGTTTCGTAAGGTACGTCAAGAGGATGTTTTTAAAGGGAGTGAAGAAAATCTGAAAATGCGTTTGGAGAGAAACTTTTCGAAAGAAATTGTCAAAAAGTCTTTTTCTACACGAATTTAGAAAAAAAAACTTTCCAATCAAGAAAATATAATTTTTACGAATGGAGAAATTAATTTTTCAAAAGAAATTAAGGAAATAATTCTTCTTAAGGCCTTATATACGCGAAAAATTTCAACATTTTTCATTTTTTTCTTTTAATTTTTGGTTCCATTAGCTTGAACGGTTAGGAATATTTTAAGCTTTACAAAATTAAAAAAAAAATTTTAATGTCTAAAGTTAAGTAATATTGCATTTACAATAAATAGTGCGCGGCGTGCCCGACCGCCAACTTCAAAGCCGTTTTTCCACGATTCACTTTTTTGAACCTTGTGAAAGTTCTAACTCTTGAACGAAGGTTCAGATCGCTTTGAAATATTTACAACATATTCTTACTATCACCACCTATCGTGCGAGCCACGGAAACAACAATTTCAATGACACAAAAAAAAGATAAAAAATAAAATCCCGACAGAAAATTGAGTAAAAACATTTTAAGTTTCGAATTTTTATTATAATAATTTTTTTTATAATATTTTTAGTTCACACTAAAGATACATTCATTGTGCAATTATAAATATGTTCATTTTTTTTTAGACACCCACACCGATACCGAGAACTTTCACCATCAACGCGGGCGCAAAAAAAATACATTGCTTTATTACGTTATATCTCCGCCATTTGTTAATATTTCGGGATTTTTTACGTATGCCTAACCATGTGCATAAATGATCTGTAAAAAAAATGTTGTCAATATATGCGTCATTTTGTTTTAACCGCGTCTAGAAAAGTACCTTTGAAAACCGGCGAAATTGCGTCTATAAGGCCTTAAAGAAATTCAGAGATTTTCTTTAAACAACTGTGTTTCAATGAAAGGTTAAATTTTAAGAATTTTTTTTTCGTAATACTGCACTCTGAAGAAGAAGAAGGATTTTTTGTCAAAGCGATTCTCTTTTGAAGGAGAAAGACTATCAAAGAACGATTTTTTTACTTCGTTCTGAAAGAGTACAAATTTTAAAGATTTTTTGTCAACGAATTTCAAAGAATTTCTTTTCAAACAACTTCAAAAAAGAATGTGACTCGAAAAAAAAAATAATTGAAAAGGAATGTCCCCGAAAGATTTTATTGTCGAATGAGAAATAATTTCGAAGAATTTCATTGTGAAAGAGCAAGAATGTCCAATAATCTGTCATTCGAAAAAAGTCGTTAAGATAAACCGGTTGAAAAAAATATATCACCTTAATATTCGTTGACTCCTGTCGAATGCGACGACCTGGTCTTTGATGTGAATCTTGTGACTGTTTCGTTGGCTAACAGCGAGCAGTGCACGATGACCGGGCGGTGCCCGATTGTGCTCGACCCGGTAATAGCAAGTCACGTTTCGCGGATAAACCCCCGGGTAGTTGGGGGATTGAAGGCGACACGCTCGCGTGTCGCATCTCGTGAGAACGCGATCGCAGTAAGTTCCGTTCACCAGCTCGCCACGCCACGTGGCCATGCTGCTGTTCCCGTACCTTAGGTGTGCCTCGCTCCGTTTCAAGAACTTGTACGAGAGCTTGAAATCGAAGTTGTATCCGATACCCTGCAATCCACGTTGAGCCGTCGTCCAGAAAAGCAAAATCCAAACGTATTGCCCCGATAGAAAAAGGCGCGTACAAATAAAGTCGCCCGCAGCGACGTAAAAGTGGATAAGATTTTCGGCCACTCGATACCAAACGATGATAATAAAATAAAAACCAGTCGTCATGATAATAGTATAGACAAACAAAATAATAGTAATAATGATGGACGTAATACTGAAATTAACGCGTTACCCCCACTTGTAGCGCAAAAAAAGGCCTTCTTCATTAATTTTTTTATTGAAAAATATTACATTGTTTAGTGGCAAATGGCCGTCAATGAAATAATGTTTTTATATACACGGTTTGCGGTGACCAACATTGCGGCGAAGTGGATCATCCGAAAAAAAAATGCGGATGAATTTAGTCAAATATAAGTATAAACTAGTCTTTAATCGAAGGATTTTAAAAAATATTCATTTATCACAAAATGGCGGACAGTCAAAGTTAATGGTTCGATTTTAACGAAAAAAAACGGCCGTTTTTTGGCTATAAAACGACCATTTTTTTTTCGAAAAAAAAATCGAACGATTAAAAACTACATTTTTATGTATTAAATAAGCCTGCAAAATTTCAAGAAGATCGGTTCATTAGTGTTCGAGTAATCTTGGTCACCGACTTCAGAAATGCCATTTTCAGAAAAACGCGTTTAAAGTTTCAATTTCAGTTCTTCAATTCACGGATTCTTCTCTTTCAACGCTCATATCTCAGTCAATTTTGTTCGGATCGACTTGAAATTTTCAGCTCATATTCGCAGATACTTATACTTCAAAAAAATGCAATAAAAAAAATCGATTTTTTCAAAATCGCAAGTGGGGGTAACCCCTTAAAAAATATAATAATAATAGTAACCAAACAGGAATAATAATAATATTATAGGATGATAAAATCATAATAAATAACATCAAGTAGGAGTTGATAATATCATAATTGTTATAATGATAGATAGATAGATTAATATTTAACTGAAATGGAATAGTTGACAATACTGAGTAATAACAATAGTAATAAATCAATAATAATATATAACAATAGATAATCATAGACAATGAAATAGTAGTGATGATGATAGGATAATCAAATAATAATAATGATAAATACCAATAAATAATAATAGGTAATCAAATACGGAGTGTCTCCCCGTCCGGTTATCGGACGAATAACATACGCTTATTCGTCCGGATTGCGGTTCAGTTCGCGGCACATTTCCAGTAGGCGTACATATTATTGCGATTCGTGTTAACTAGTATCCGGACAAATAACGTTTATTTAATTGTCCGGATAGAATGTGTTAAATTGTTAAATAAACTATCCGAAAGAATAACTTGCGCGTAGTCATCCGAAAAAAATCTTTATAATTTTGCTTGCGTTTGTTTAGTTTGGGTTTGGGTTTGTTGGTTTGTTTGGGTTCGTTTGGGTTTGGGGTTTTTTTGGTTTGTTTGTATTTGGGTGTATTTCTTTGCGCTTGGGTTTGGTTTTGTTTGTTTGGGTTCGTTTGCGTTTGTATGTTTGGGTTTGGTTGGTTTGGGTCGATTGGTTTGTTTGGGTTCGTTTGCGTTTGTTTTGGTTTTTTTTTGGTTTGTTTGCGTTTGTTTTGTGGGTTGATTTGTTTGGGTTTGTGTTGTGGGTTTTTGGGTGTGTTTCTTTGCGTTTGGGTTTGGGTTTGTCCGTTTGCGTTTGGTTTGTTTGGGTTCGTTTGCGTTTGTGTTTTGGATTGATTCGTTTGGGTTTGTGTTGTTTGGGTTTGTTTGAGTTCGGTTGCGTTTGTTACTTTGAGTTTGTTTCTTGAGTTGATTCGTTTGGGTGTCTTTGTTCGGGTTTGTGTGTTTGAGATTGTTTGTTTGGGGCGTTGTGCAGCGTAAACCGCGTGAACTGAGCTGCCATCCGGACGAATAACATACGCTTATTCGTCCGATAACCGGCCGGGTAGACGCAGCCAATAAAATAACAGTTATAATAACAGACATAATTATTATTATACTGTTATTATTATTATATGATTATATGATCAATATTTCATCTTGTCATTACAATGTCAATAATTTATCCTTTTATTATCATCACTATTATTACTTTTCATCATAATAGATATTCGGCCAGTTATGATATAATGTATGTAATGATATTAATAACATTTAGTTCGAAAATAATAATAAGTGTAGGGTCATATTGAATAGGAATTTAAAAAAATGTGAAGTTTTCGGGATTGTGGGAAATTTTTGGCGTGAGATCTACTTGCAAATGAAAAGACACAATAATCCTTTTTGAAGTGAATACCTGAAGTTGAATACCTCAAATTGATACCTCAAGTACCATTCCAGTTCGATAATCTTTTAAAATTTGGTTTTTCGTTTATATTTTCGAGATAAATTCGTTACGCCGTGAACTTCGGATGCGATCTCAAAAATTGTGGAATTTTTACTTCGCTATTGTATTTTCTTTTCGTTTGTTTCGAACTTTTTGGAGTATTACTGCGAATTTTTTAATCAAACGCTGTTTATTAAAAAAACAAAAAAATGGAGCGATCTGTGTGTGCATGTTGCTGGAACGTTTGTTAGAAAGGGAAAATTGATGAGTAATTGTCAAAAAGAATTTATCTAGAGACGAATAGGCAGATTCTTGTTACGCTGTCCAATTTTTTTTCGTTGGGTTTGTTTGGGTTTGTGAAATTTCGACGGAATGTGTGGAACGGTGGCTGGAGAAGGAGACATGAAAAAGCGACGATTAAAGAAACATTTCTCTCTCTCCCCCCCCCCCCCCTCTCTCTCTCTCTCTCTCTCACCTGTCCGGAAAGACGAGAGAGGTATAGCGTGAGATTAATGGAAGGCGTCTCGCTGTAATAGACGGTGTAACCCCACGCACTTCCGCACCATTGACCACCGGTCGGTGGACGACCCATTTCCCTTATCGACATGAATCCGTCGGGGCAGCCTTCGTTAGTGAATGACAGAAAACGACCCACCGTAAAAGTGTCGAAGGTTAGCTGCAATCATTGACAAATAAAACAACAATCGTAAATAAAACGTAACAAATTCGCTCACAATCACTTTCAACCCCCCCCCCCCCGTTGCCCCACTCTGATGTTCACGCTGAGTAAATTTGTAAAGAGCATGCCTCGGAAATTGCCAAGTACGAATGAATCGAATAAACTTGGAAATTGGATAATGTCACAGGTGACAAAAAAATCGTGAACGTTTGAAGTCCGAAAAATGATTGTTTTTTACTAAAGTTTTCGACGGGGGAGGGGGGATGTACAACTTTCGAAACAAAGTTAGTTTTGAAATTTCCTTGAAATTGAATTTGGAATTTTTTACTATGGAACAGCAGAACTGTTATTATTCAATGGGAAATTGGCAAACAAATAAAATGACACCTTTAAAAATGAATGCGTTTTTTTTTATTATTTGAAAAAAAAACGGAAGTCAGCACAACATTCTGTTCATTAAAAATTGATTTTTCCCCCTCAAAGGGCATAGTTTCAGTTTTCCGGAACTGCCCGTCAGCTTTTTGTAGGATGATGGATTCATGAGATATCGATTATCAAAGTCGAAAGCGCCTTTTTGGCTTCGATAACCCATGACTGTGCGACAAATCATCAGCCAGACCTTTTTCGCAGCTCGAATTGAAGGGAAAAAAAACAAGGAAAATGAAACTGATCGTATTATGGATTAAAAAAAATCCCTTGTCTGAAAACCTGAGAAAAGCAAAAAAAAATCGAGAATGTTTCCTACGCGATTTTTCATTTGTTTCATTAGTAAAAAACGGACAGAAAATGTTTAAAGTTAAAGCGCAAAAACTAGAGATTGCAGCCTCAAAATTCTTTTTTCCAATTCTTTCCTACGATCTTTTTTTCGCGGAGATAGAGCGATTTGAAAATGTCCTAAAAATGTTCGAAATTTGTTTGTTTCCTTAATTTCTGTCAGTAGTGTATATCCTTATTTTTATATAAATAATATATAAACGATACATCTATTATGGTTGTTGCAATAATTATTAGCATCACACTCGTTCACAAAAAATGCCAACCAGCAGAAAAAACTTTCTTGCATATTCCTTTAAAGTGAAAAATAGGGGTCATTTTGACCCCACGTGATCAGAGATGATCAATTAAATTGATATTTTCGTCCTTTCCTTGAAGTCTTCTTTTATTTAATTATGTCGTGTGTACGTGTGTATATATATATACGATTTACCTGCACTAAATCTCCGAGGTCACCCCCGGCGGCAGTGAAGTTGAGGTGGCAGAGAAAAGGTAATCGATCTTCCCTCGGCCGACGAACCTCCGCCTCGTAGGTTCGACCCACGTCCCCGTACAGCGTTCTGTTGCAGGCTGTTCGTTGGTTGAAAAAAAAAAACGAGAAAGAGAGTCGCCGAAAGTCGGTGAGTGAGGCAAATTTATCGTTTCGTCGTCATTTTTATAAACCCTTATCGTACCAGTGGGAGTTAGTCGGGTTGCCAATGAGCACAGTGCACGAATCGATTTACAAGACATTTTTAGATCATCCCGATAGTCGTGGCTTATCGTCGAGACATTTGTGAGTCGCCACTTTTTTATATCCATTACTTTGAAGCCAGTCATTTTCGTGCTACTTATCTGTCATCACGGACGAGGCCATTAGGGATGCTGAAATAGCAACTGATTTTCCAAAGGATAAAAGCCGAGCTTTCGCAACGAATATTTTGTTAATTTACGATTTCTCGGTTGCTGGGCAATGGATAAAAATTATTTTCATATTTTTCACCAGGATCAGTCGAGTGTTAATTGGCTGGATTTGATTACTTTTTTGTTTTTCAACTGCTCGGCGTTTTTTATTTATTTACGTATCGAAAAAGCACTGTACGCGAGATTTCTATTTTATTAATTTATTATTTCATGCCATTTTCAGCCTCCTCGTGTCTATCGACTTGGTTTGCCAATTAGGGAAGAATTTGATAATTGGCGCGCGAATTCGCGGTTTCTTTGGGTTCATTTGCTGGCCATTAAAATCACCGGACCCGACATCGATTATCGAAACACCGATAGTCTCATTGGTCGATTAACCTTATGTAATGGAAATTGAAATAAAAAGAACCAGTCATTTTTAATAATTGATATTGGAGAAATATTGCGTCTAATATTTTTGAGCTCATCGAGGTTAGCACTTATTGAACTACAATAAAAATGATGCGAATGATAGGAATAATAATAAAGATAACGAGTAAATATTTCCGAGTGCAAACTGAGGAAGTGCTTGGTCCAACAAAATCAGATAATAACAATAATTATTACAATCATCACTTGGTTTATTTTCAGATAATCATAATAAATTAAGAACATACATAATGATGATGACAATAAAAAGTTCTTTGCGTGGACATTTGATAATTTATATTCACGAAAATGTTCTTCCATCTCAAAGTAATTGAACTAAATTAAATTTTTTGGATTTTTCAAAGTTTCATTGAGTCTATTTTTTCACGCTTCGTAAATAATTTTTACGAATTTAACTGTAGATTGAACGTCGGCCATTGGCAATCACTTTCGAACAGTCGACAGCAACGCTATTTACGTCTAATGAAATTTTATAATTGATTATAGAATTCTACTAGGTCGCTACGCGAGCCGTTACAATTTGCGACATTTCCGATAATCAATCTCGCGGTAAAATTTAATCGAGTTTCGAGACCCTCATACGAGAAACGAAAAGAAGCTTCCAACGAAAGCAAAAATAACGCACATGTTGAAAAATCGATACTCGAATTTATTTTTTTTAATTTTTTTTCATTTATTTTTTATTTATTATTTTGATTTATTTTTTATTTTGATTTATTTATTTTTTATTTATTATTTTTATTTATTTTTTATTTTTATTTTATTTATTTATTTTTATTTTTATATATTTTTTTCAATAGGAGAGTGGCCGATACGATAAGGATTTTTTTTTCGCCTCGACATTGTTCGATCTCTCAGGTCGAATTAATTGAATGAGGAGGAAGGTAATTTCTCACGGGAGCAGTATGGGGGCTCGTCCGTTTTGTCGCTGCAGTCATCTTTGCCGTCGCAATATTTATCCTGTGCTACGCAACGGCCGTTCGTGCAGCGATACTCCGAGGGTCGACAACCGGTGGCCGAAGAGGATGCCGTTGTCGAGCTGCTGCCCGTAACGACGTTACCGATCGTGGCTCCGATCGATGCGGCGCCCGAATAAACCGCGTACCCGGCTGCCCCTGCTGCCGTGTACTCGGATCCGGCGATATCGGAAAAACTAGCGAACACAGCCGAGACCTCGACCGAGGCCGCGATCGCTGCCGCGATCAGCAACCGCCGGCACACCAACATGCCCCCTCACCCTGGTTTTCAAAATCAGGAATTCAATTAGGGCACCGGTAAATCACACGGTAAATAGTTGCCAAAAATGTTCGCGAAAATGTCGTACCTTCGTACCGAAACATTATATTCATTCGGAAGAATTTCTCCGGTACGCAATGCACGCTTGTTTTTTTTTAAATAAAAACTATTTTTCTTGGAAAGTAAAAGACAAGTGAAAAAAAATACGGAGTAAGTTGATGCACTAGTGTTTCGAATATATTGTTTATATTTCATTTCATAACGTTTAATAAAATGATGCTAAAAAACTAAATAATGCAAAACGATATGTAAGACAAGAGAAATGTAAATTTCTTTTGGCTGAATGATACAAAATAAAAGTCATGTTGTATTTTTATATGAATAATTTACAACACAATTGAATAAATGTAACATGATGTTTCACGTTTTTTTTTTAATTACAGGTTGAATAACGTATTTTTTAAACTATCCAATATTTTTTGTTCATAAACAATTGTACAATGAAAGGTATATATGCACACTTGTTTCAGAATAAAAACAATTTTTTTTGGAAGGTAAAAGATAAATAAAAATATACACGGTAAGTTGATGTATTAGTGTTCCTGATATATGTTTTATACTTCTTTTTATATTGGTTAATAAAATGTAAAATGGTAAAAAACTACGCAATGCAAAACAATATGTAACTCAAGAGAAATGTAAATTTCTTTCGACTGAATAATAAAAAGTAATGATGGTTTTGTATTTTTTTATGTAACCAATTGGTAACACAATTGAAAAAGGTAAATTATGGTGTTAAAAGTTTTTACTACAGGTTGAATAAACTATTTTCTTTATTATCAAAAATGTTTGGTTCATAAGTAATTGTCAATTGTACAGTTAAAGGTATATATGTACATACGCACACACATATATATCTGTATAATAGATATATATAATACCTGTTATAAATTATGTAGATACAAGATAGAATACAGAATACATATAAAAACATGAACTACATAAAACATTAGCATTATTATATATGCTTCAATATGTAATATTTATACATTTTCAATTTCGTATCTAAATAGTTTACAATATATTGCGAAAAATACGAAAAATCGTATTTTTCAAATATGAAATATAGTAGTTGTATTATTCCAGGTAACCCCTTTAGGATGATTACCCAGAAGATCCCCCCCCCCCCCACCCGTGCATATATGTTTCCCATTACAATATTTTCTTATTTTTAAACATATACTCTACTGTCGTTTTGCTTTTCGTTTCCTCGTGTGCAATTTCTCCAATTAGTTACTCGAAGTGCTTAATAAATATACACAGTTCAGTCAGAGATTACTTTGTCTGCAGCATCAGTATCTTCCTGTTGATTTGTCTCCTAGTCATTTTTCTAGAGTTTTTTGCTTTTATCCCTTATTTGCTTTTTCCTCCACATTTCCACATCTCAATCTCGTCCAAGGTTTTTTGTTTCTCCTGATATATTTAAGGATGTTGAGTCCCAAATCGCAAATGGTGATAAAATTCTGAAAATTTGGTATGTTTTTGTATGAAGTATTTCA
The DNA here is from genome assembly GCA_951751655.1 of Ophion costatus. Lineage (NCBI taxonomy): Eukaryota > Metazoa > Arthropoda > Insecta > Hymenoptera > Ichneumonidae > Ophion > Ophion costatus. Next base: position 38,473,046 of record OX632362.1, on the reverse strand, counting down.
GAGGTCGTGTAAAAATTTCACGACAATTATGAAGCTCGTTATTGAACAATTAACATTCACAAATTAAATGCTGTCTTATGGAAACTGATGCAACTTTGCAATAAGTTTTTTTTTTGACCTCTCAATTTTGTAATATCTACAATATACCGAAAGCAACGGAAACAAAACGAAGTTTATTGATAATTTTTATTTTTCTTTTTTTTAAATTGTTCTTAACAAAATGTTAATTTTTTAATAACGAGCTTCCTCATCGTTGTGAAATTTTAACACGACCTCTTAAATACTTCATACAAAAACATACCAAATTTTCAGAATTTTCTCATCATTTTTTATATCAACCCTTAAGGAGGTTGGAGTAATGATGATAGAATTCTGAAAATTTGGTATGTTTTTACATGAAATATTCAGGAGGTCGTGTAAAAATTTCATGACGATTAAGAAGCTATTTATTGAACAATTAACATTAACATGTTTCATAGGGACTCAACATCCTTAAATCCTACCAATACGTTTCTATCTCTATGTTATTCTTCCTGCTTTTGTATTGACGGCAATACGTCCGTTTTTCGATTTTGTTCCAGCCCTGTTGGATTTCTTGGTCGACTTTTGTTCTTGTACCCTTTTTATTATTCTTTCCATTTCCCCTCTAGCGTCGTTTGCCATCGCTCCCTCCATATGTTTCCCTACCCTGCTTCCTCCCTTGCATTTTTGACTTCCACTCCATAGTTTGTTGGGTTTTCATAAAAAATAACATTTTTTTATGAATAATTGTAAATTATATAAATAACGATATATATATAGTATTTGATATGGTTAATAAATCATTTGGCATAATTTCCCTATACGCCATCATTTTTAATTTAGCAAAGAAAAATCACTTTACGTAATATTCAATGCATATAGGATATAGGCAGAAGGCAGGCAGTTAGGCTCTCATAAGGAACATCCCGCAGGTGACACCCTTCGATTTTGTTGAAATTTGGATATGTTATAAAGCACCGAAAAGTAAGCGATACGTATTTTTTTTATCGGCGGAAAAACGGTTTTAAGGGGTGAAACCACCTCTCGAAAATATAGGTGTTTTTCGTTTTTCCTCGATACCGTTATCGTTCTCATATCCAATGTATAGTCCACGAAAAAGTAAACATTGTTGCAATTTGAATTTTTTTCGTATCTCGTGCCGTTAAAACGTTATCGACGAAAAACGAAAAACATCCCCATTTTTGAGGGTGCGTTCACCCCTTAAAACCGTTTTTCCGCCGATAACAAAAAATACGTATCGCTTACTTTTCGGTGCGCTATAACATATCCAAATTTCAACGAAATCGAAGGGTGTCACCTGAGGGATGTTCCTTGTAAGTCCGATTCCGATTAGGCGAAATATTTTCTTCGAAACAAATCATTACAGGAGGTCAGGGAATGGCGAGTTGTAATAAAAAATCATCGAGATAGAAATCTCAGTTGCGTATTTTATTTTATTTTGGATTTATGAAATATTCTATGCATTTAGTAGGCGGGCATTGATGCCTTGTATCAACACTGGAATAACACACCAAATTCGCATATGGTAGGTCGTATCTTATAATATGGTACAAATCACTATAAACATCGTCGCAAATCACTGACAGCATTTTTAACCAATGTATATATACTTCAGTTTACTATTAGAATCTTGGGAAAGTATATTTTCGATAGTATCAGACAATATCCATTGTACGAAAACCTACTATATTATATTAGTAAAATCGTGGCGTCGCTGAAAAACCCAGTAATCGGAAAAAATGAGAAAAAGGCGTTTTTTGGGAGGTGATTCTGTGGGTGCCGCCGGTGCTAAATCCAAGTTTGCCTAAAAATTGGGGTGCAGGGTTTTTTTAAAGGGGATAACGGGGTATGGGGGTGGATTGATGCCAAACTACAACCCCTATGATGTTGGCGCCGTGAGACAAAATGTTCAGAAAAACCTTTGCGTACCTTTAAACCATCGTTATTTTGAAACCATCCCCGAAAAAAAGATTGTTTTTGAGTTATTCAATAAGCAATTTTGTTTTTTGATACTTCAACAATCTTTTGGGGGGTGAAGATGTTATCTACACCCCGATTTTTAGGCAAACTTGGATTTCGCACACGCGGCACCTAGAAAACCATCTGTCGAAAAACTAGCCTTCTTCTAATTTTTTCCGATTCCAATACAGCTCGACTGTACCACATAGCATTGAAGAACAAACGCATATGTGTACGATGCTAAATGCAACCGCTACAATAACAATAAGCAGTACTATACTTTTGGCAGTAACTATGGCTATAAATTATAATTGTCCCTTGAGGGAAATATAAAATATAGTTAAAATATGGCTGAGAACACCATACATTACTCTCAGTGTATTATATAGGATCAAATGAAAAAAAAATCAATAAAACATATGTTTTATCGATAAATAATTGTCAGTCGTGAAATTGTGCGTTATCCATCAATGAAGTATCAGGCGCTGGTCGTAACTGTGCCGATTCAACGGTTGAATTCAGCATAAAATTTGAAAGGTTTCCGACACGGAGATGGAAATCGTTGTGGAATAAGGACGTGTCACTTTTGTTGAAGGCTGGCCATTTTTTCCTCTTTCAATATGTACAGACACAACAAAGAGGACTCGAGCATTTTGCTCACGTGAATTTTTCATTTTATATTCGTGCACGTGCATCGAACGTGTACATTTATTATTCTCTCGAAAGCGTTCAGCGGTAATAATGATTTTTTCATCTCGTGACTCTGTCATTCGATGGATAAAACGCGACGAATTAATTTTGACGTGTGCACGCTGGACGAAAGGACGAAATATTGTTCCGAAAATGGCACGCTGCAGAGCTGACGATAATTTGTTTTGGAATAAATCGACGATACGATTTGAGTTATTCATACGATAAAATAAATAAACAGATGTAGGTATGGGATGAAGAGTGACAAATGGTTCAAGTTGACGCGGAATTATTACTGTAAATTTCCGTGATTTTGTTGAAGTTCCTCGGAAGATGAAATTATCTTAATAATGTGGACGATAAATCACTTTATCTAGATAATCTAGATTATTATTATCTAGATTTTATATCTAGATATTATTATCTAGAATTATTATCTAGATATCTAGATAATCTTACCCTATAATATATAATATAATATCGCCATAATATATAATATATAATATATAATATAATATCGCCAATATTATCTAGATAATTTCATCAACACATGACATTATCAACATAACCCAGATATCATATAACATTATATCCACTTCGTCTAAATAATAGATAATATCGTCTGGATAATCTTGATGGCTGGTAATATTACTCACGTTATCTAGATAATCGACGTACCGGCACTTCGTGGCAAAAACTGCTACGTCGGCGGGAACTACAGCTAATTAGTTTTTCCCTAATTTTTTTCGCGGTCCCCATACCATAAGGTGACCTCAAAAAAAAAGAATTAAAACTAATATCAACCAGATTAACATTTTTGCAAAGCGCGTGGGCCCGTCATACTTTTTTTTCTGGAAAAGCACCCTCCAGCTTGGTTTAAAAAAATTATGTACCTCTATTAGCTTGGTACACATGCGACTGCGTATACGTGTAAGGGTATACTTGGTATTCAGCATTATAGAGGCAGAGTGTAATATCAGAGGGCGCTTTGGAAGAAAAAAGACAGGAGTGGGAGGGAGAGAGTGGAAATAAGAGGGAGAGAGAGGAGACAAGAAGAAAAAGGAGAGAGAGAGAGAGAGAGAGAGAGAGAGAGAGAGAGAGAGAGAGAGAGAGAGAGAGAGAGAGAGAGAGAGAGAGACAGACAGACAGACGGAGAGAGAGAAACCAAGAGGATAAGGGACCCTTCACATCACACTTTTCATTCGTTTCAACTCTTTTCCTTTCGTTATCGTTCCCTCGAGTACTCACGTACGTACTAATGCGCCCTCTGGCCTTCCTGCGTCAATCACACCCACCCACGAACCCTCCTCCCTCTCTCTCTCTCTCCTTCTCTTTCTTCCTTTCTGATACCTACACGTAGGCGAGTTTGAGAAAAGTTTCTAATTTATACGACGAGGGCAGTGGTTTTACGCCGTAATTTTTCCAATAACCCCGACAGGAGAGGTGCTGCAAGAGCGAAAGAGCGCGATGGAATGACGGGCGGCGCAGAGGGAGTGCGAGTCCGCGATAGTCGGTGGACTTTGCGAATCTCGGAATCCGGTTATAAAATCCAATCGCAGTAATTACGGAGACGGTGAGCTCTTCCGGATTCGATTCCACTTCCGTATTCCATATATATGTTCGTATATATTTATCTATAAACATAGTCGCGAGTACGCGATATATATAAGTTGAGAAGAATTATGTGGTATTCGGTAACATGTATTAGGGTGGTTAAGGATGTTGAGTCCCAAATCGCAAATAATGATAAAATTCTGAAAATTTGGTATGTTTTTGTATGAAGTATTTCAGAGGTCGTGTAAAAATTTCACGACAATTAGGAAGCTCGTTATTGAACAATTAACATTCACAAATTAAATGTTGTTTTATGGAAACTGATGTAACTTTGCAATAAGTTTTTTTTTGACCTCTCAATTTTATAATATTTACAATATACTGAAAGCAACGGAAACAAAACGAAGTTTATTGATAATTTTTTTTTATTTCTTTTAAAAATTGTTCTTAACAAAATGTTAATTTTTTAATAACGAGCTTCCTAATCGTCGTGAAATTTTAACACGACCTCTTAAATACTTCATACAAAAACATACCAAATTTTCAGAATTTTCTTATAATTTTTTATTTCAACCCTTAAGGAGGCTGAAGTAATAATGATAGAATTCTGAAAATTTGGTATGTTTTTACATGAAGTGTTCAGGAGGTCGTGTAAAAATTTCATGACGATTAAGAAGCTATTTATTGAACAATCAACATTAACATGTTTCATAGGGACTCAACATCCTTAAAAAAAAACTATTAACTTTTTTCGCGGTACTCAACGGAAAATGTTCCTACGTTATGAAAAAGTAATTCATACAAAATTTGAGAGGTCTTAACATTTTTTTTAGGTAGTCCTCAAACGTCTTTTAAAATTTTTTTTCGATTTTTCGTCAATTTATTTTCTTCATTTGTTTTCCTACTCCAAAATAACACATTACGCCAAAAAAACACGCTTACTTGTTAGACGTTCGGTGATGTAAACACCGTGTTCTTGTTCATCAAGTGGTTGATATAATTTTCACAACCGAATTACATATATGGATTCTTAATATGCAAATACAAATTGTTTATGGTAAAAAAAATATTTAAATAAAAATTGTGTATTGTTACAGAAAAAATTTAATCAAGCCTTACATCGGATCACGCACTAACATTTTCTGTATCGAGATGAAAAACATGAATACTCCGATAATCATGGAAAAAACGTGAAAAAGGCGTTTGAGAATTAATTAAAAAATTGTTTCGATCCCTCAAATTTTGCAAAACTTTCTTTTTCTTAACATACTTCAATTGTCCGTTGAGAAAAAAAATCGATTTTTTTCAACCACCCTAATATGCATACATGCGAGCACTATATGGATGAAGGGCCAATGGGTCAAATATAGAGATGAAAAAATAAGTAGCTGTGAATGACAGAAAACGTATGTATGCATACTCTACATTCCCTGTGGTTCCATGGTGCAATTTTTATGAATTACATATATCGAGCAGTTTAACCGGCCGCTCAATCGACAAGCGGGAAAGCCTCGAGGTATGATGCGTTAAATTTTTCAATAGGTGTATGCATGCAGATGTTTATTGGACATCCCATGCCATTCGGAGCTATTTTAACTTTAATTTTGGCTTACACGTGTGTGTGTGTGTGTGTGTGTGTGTGTGTGTGGGGAGAGGGGGTGTAAAGTAAGAGAAAATATTTTTTAGGACATTTGGCATCGAGGACTGTCCTCGTAGTAGCTATACTCTATACTCAATATTTGAGTCTCTATACTCAAAATTGTGGGATCTAATTGAAATTTGAGGAATAGGATTTTTCATTGTACGTTTAATAGGCTAGGGTCTTGAGTTCAATTGGTAACAAAGATTTCGTACAGCCTTCAAAAACTGACCGAGTTGTGACGATTTTTGTAAAGTGCCAGATCGCCCACTGCGCTACGGCGAAACGCCTCGTCGTGATTTACTGTTTTTCTTTTGAGTTTTTCTCGAAACTTTATTATAAAACAGTGTGAGTAGTCTATCGAAATCTAGAAATACGATTCACGCTAAAGCGAACCGAGCGTAGTTTGTTACACCTTTTATTGTCTGGTTGGGTCATTTTTTTCGTACCTTTGTCTATTTGTTAATAACAAATTATCAAAGTATTTTTTTTTGTCAAAAATCGAACCTTTTTTGTATACAGCATGCCATTTTCCTATTTTCAAAATTTGAAAAAAGTAAATTCTTATGTGCTTGACTTAAAAATTCTTTAAATTCTTACCCGAAAGCACATTCTTTATTTTCTACACCAGATGACTCTAGCCGCCTGGATTGGGTCAATATTTTTCAATAGAAAAAAAACTCAAACTCGGCAAGACTATTTATCAATTATCTGTAAAATCCTGACCTCGTCATCCCAATACTCTCATCAGAAGAAAATATTGAAAATCAATCTATCCCCAAGACTAACAATGTGTTGAAAAAAACCACAAGTCCGCGTACCAAAATTTACATCAAAATCTAGACGTCCGATTCACTTCAAATTTAAACGGAGCCTAGTTTGTAACATACTTTATCACATAACCGTATGTTTTTTTTCATACCTTTATCCATTTGTTAATATCAAATTTTTAAGCATTATTATACTCTTATACTACTTATAAACTTATATACTCTTATACTCTTCTCATAATATAGTATTATTATACTCTTGTCGGAAATCGAACTTTTTGTCTACCAGTAGTTTGGTAATTTTAAAAATGTGAAAAAAATATTCGGTCCCACGCAACTTTAATTATTATGTTGAAAGATCATTTTATTATTTTTTGTTTCAAATGACCCTGGTCGCCTGGACCAACTACAACGATTGGACATCCAGCACATCGGCCCTTTGTTTAAATAATAATAACTTCGTTGCTCATCAATATTTCTCGATAGAAAAAAAAACTCAAACCCGGCAAGACTCTCTATAAATTATCGGTAAAATCCCAATCTCCTCATCCCAATACTCTCATTCGAAAAAAAATATTGAAAACTAACCAAGAATATATTGAAAACGAACCTGTTCTCATAATCAACCACGTGTTCAAGAAAAAATAAAAACTGTTAAGAAGGCTTTGAAAATAACTTTTCCCCTATATGTAACTATATAAACTATATAAACAATATAAACCATATAGTAAACTATATAAAAATATAGTAAACTATATTTTTACATAGTTTATTTTGTACAGACCTTCCTTTTCATATTTTACTCTAATTCTTGGCGACGCGCAATGGTTATTTGGTTTAGGTTTGCGCCTGGGTTTGTTTGGGTTTGTTTGAGTATTTTTTGAGTATATAAAACTATAGTAAACTAAATTTTCACGTAGTAATAAACTATAGTAAACTATAGTGAAAACATAGTAGTAAACTATATAAATAAAATATATGGCTGCATAAACATATATATTTACGCGCATGTGTCCGATTGGGCGGAATCAAACGTTCCTTTCTTGCAGCACGCCTCGAAAAAATTCAATCGATATTGTCGATATTTCGTAACGAGCTCGAAGCGCATGTGTCGATAAGTGCGTGGTTTGCGAGTTTGTGCCTCTTTTCGGTCATCAATATATATCGGCTATCAATACACATATACCCATCTACACATCGCTGCCTCCCTACCGGAAACGTAATATTCTTTCTCCCCCTCACACACGCAGCTATTTCGATTTCGCTCCGGGGCTCGGGACAAAAAAAAAGACGAAGAACAAACAAACAAAAAAACAACGTGGAATCCAAGTACGTACCAAATTGACGTGTACGTATGTACGTACGTGCGCGCGAATTTAAGCGAACGTTCGGGTACGACACGAGAAAACGCGAGGACAAAGGTACGCGAGAATGCAGCGCGGCAGGACAAGAGTGAAATAGCAGCGTGCACCGGATCGCCGGATACGCGGGCGGTGAAAAAAAGAGGATGTACAATTATGAGACTGTACGGGCGAACTGCCGCGATAACGTAGCTTCGTGGCGTTGCGTTCGCCAATGGAATATCGTGAAAACGTATGTAACGGCTGTGTACTCGGTACATTGTTCTGTGTAACTGCTTTCGGCATATATACAGGGTGTCCCGCTATGAATGCATGATCCTGCAACTGTCGAAAGGGCTAGATCGTGTCCTACTATAGTTGGAATTTCAGTTTACCAAAAGTTCCACGGTTTTTGAGATTATGGGTTTTGCATTATTTTTTGAGAAAAATCATCTATTTTTGGTTTTTCGCATGCCAACCCTCAACCATCCGATCGAGCTGAAATTTTGTACAGACCTCCCTTTTCATATTTCGAGACAACCTCTAATGGGATTTTTGGCGACGCGCAATCGTTATTTGGTTTGGGTGTTTGAGTTTGTTTGGGTTTGTTTCAGTATTTTTGTTTAGACCAATCGGAGAGCGCGATAGCATATATAGGTATGATCGGAGATGTAGCAGATATATAGATATAGTAACGGCAGTTAAAAAAGAACTCAAAAATTCAATATCTCGAAAACTATTGCGAGTCGCCGAAAAACCCCAATCTCCGATCAAGCTGAAATTTTGTACAGACCTCCCTTTTCATATTTTGAGACAAGCCCTAAAGGGGTTTTTGGCGACGTGAAATGTGCACTATGTGCATATATATATATATATATATATATATGTATACGCACACACACATATATGTGTGTGTGTGTGTATGCACATACATATATATATATGCACATAGTCCACATTTCACGTCGCCAAAAGTAAACTACTATATATATGTATATACATATATATAGTAGTAAAACGTATAGCAACACATATTATGTATAGACATACAAATATTTTCTATTTTGTAAGTAAATGATTTACTGATTGTGTCGATAACCACCATTACATAGATATAACGAATTCAAAGGATCGTTTTACCTCATCCCGCACTCTCTCACTCTCTCTCGCTATTTATATATACTCCATACGTATTCCATATACATAGAAAACTACCTACATATGTGCGTATGCGGAAAGGGGTGGTTTCTGCGAGATAGATATACATTAGAGATAGGGGAAGCGAACCATCCATCCGCTCTTGTACACCAAGAACTCTCGTGTCTACATGTTTGCCGATATGTACGTATATATATATATATATATATATAGGGATATGCACACAAATGTTACACGAGATGGAAGGGAACATTTCGATAATGTGTATCGCCAACGTTATCAGCCAAACAAGTACAATACTGTTTTTTACTATAGACTAAATGTTACAATACTGTTTTTTACTATAGACTAAATGTAGGTTCAGTTGCACATGGTCTTCATGTGTACACCGAGAAGCCCTTTTATTTCATCGGTTAATTCGTGAAAATGTTGATCCAGTGGAGTACAAACATATGCATACGGTTTATCACTCTCCGTTATTACTCTTTGATAAATATTTACGATAGTCTGTTTCTCTCTCTCTCTCTCTCTGCGTTTCTGTTTGTCTGGATCTATTTTTCTCTTTCTCTTTCTTTTGCAATGTTTTTCCCTCCTTCAATTATTTCTCTCTTTATTTGTCATTTAAACACACACACACACACACAAACTCTCTCTCTCTCTCTCTCTCTCGCTCTCTTTCTTCGTCACTGTATCGCTCGATTCATACCGTTCCTAAATTATATATATCACCGAGCTGAGCGCAGCACGGGCTATATATCGATTATATATTAAAAACAAAAGCAATTTCACGTTGCGCCATATGGATTTTTTTGTTCTCGCCGGAAACGAAGATTAATTGTCCGCGGCTCGCGGCTGACTGGACAATTAGGGTCAATTGGGATGATTGCCAGAGAAAATTGCGAGGCTTCAACTTCCGGGGTATCGCCGCATTTATACTCACCCCGTTGCTTCATTGTTCCATTACCCCGGATTATATTATACGGGATATATATTTTTGCCGAGTCGTTTTTATATGTTCCCCGGATACAAAGGACGGCGAGTCATTAATTCAACAGGGCATAGCGCTCGGGCCGAAATAGGAATTTTTTTTGCTGATATTGCCCGAATCAGCGACTGGGTGTTCGGCGGGTTTTTCTTCCAATTTCCCCCCCAATCTGTGGTGGGCTGGGTTTTTTTTTCGCGTGAAAATATTTACAGGGGGTATCCTTTTCGGCTAGGGTATTTTTTTCGCCAAGGGAAACTTCTGGGGAATAAGCGTCTTTTGCTAGGGATTTTGTTCGGCGCGAAAAAAATCGATCGGGATAATCTTCTTTTTCTGGGAACTTTTTTGCGAGCGAGAATACCCTGAAATATAATTCTCTTGATGAGGATTTTGTTCATTGCGAGAAAAAATCGATCAGGGATAATCTTCTTGTTCTAGGGATTTTGATAATTTCCGTGCTGGGGATTTTTTAAAATTCAAGCGAGAATTTTTTGCAATATAATTCTCTTGCTAAGGATTTTTTTATTGCTTAAAAGAATCGTTCGAGGATAATCTTCTTTTCCTAGGAATTTTTCGCGAGCGAAAATTCCTGCGAATATAATTCTTTTGCTAGGGATTTTGTTTATTGCTAGAAGTGTTTTCTCGAATGTACTGATGTGAGTAGGAAATTTGATATCGCTTCTACTAATTGCTATAGCACGTAATTCTTTTGCTCGAAATTTAGGCATTTTTAGAGAATTTAGTTCCCACCCGGAAATTTCTAATCAGCAGATGATTTTACATCGATGAGGGTGATAGAAAATCGAATGGATCGAATTTTCAAAATTTATCGTAATTTAGGAACTATAGAAAATGAATAGAAAATAACTTTCTTTATATAGAATTTTTGGTTCCGGAAAATATTATTACTATACTACTGATAATAGACTATAAATTGTTACTATAAAGTGTTACTACAAATCGTTACCATAAATTATTGCTAAATTTCTTACTATAAATCTATACTATGAATTGTCGCTATAACTTGGTTCTATTAATTATCACTATAAACTGTTACGATAAAATGTTACTATAAATGATGATCATAAGCTGTTACTATAAATTGTTACTGTACATGACTACTTTAAACTGTTACTATAAATTATCACTATCAATTGTTGCTAAGTCGACAATTGCAATAACTTTTATTTGACAAAAATCTCGTCGATTCTCATGCCGAAAAAAGAGCGGTTGATCGGGTTTTTGAAAAAAACATATGCCCTTTTATCCTCGTAAGCTTTTTTACTTCCGAATAGTTGGGCCGGTGCAATGGAGCTTCGTACGAGGATGAAAGTTTATTGGTGGTGGATGTGGGAAGATCAGAGAGAGAGGGAGAGAGAGAGAGAGAGAGAGAGAGAGAGAGAGAGAGAGAGAGAGAGAGAGAGAAAAAGAGAGGAAAAGAGCCTCGTACCAGATGATATTGAATTCGAAGACATTCCGAACAGCAGATCGGTCTAATAAATTCCGGAAATGGGAGCCCCGTCTCGCCGCGGACCGTGAACTCTTCCGGGCCACACGGGGCGCTCTCTTGCTGCAATCTGTTTGTAAATCGAGAATCATAAGACGTTATCTAGGCGCATCTCGGGTAACAGTGGACCCGAGCCAGCCCGTAGAAGAAAAACGCTTTTTTTTTATTTTTTTCCTCTTTCGCTCTCGCTCCCTCTCTTTCACTCTTTCTCGATCTCCAGTCCTAGAATCGAAACGCTTTTTTATTCTTCTCTTCTCTTCCCCTTTACATTACCTCACACTCTCTCTCTCTCTCTCTCTCTCTCTCTCTCTCTTTTGCTATATGTATGTAGAGAGAAAGAGAGAGAGAGAGAGAGAGAAAAGAATTCGATTTTTATAGAGGATACGATAAATATTGGGTGCGAAAGGGAGAGGGGGAAAAAGAGAGAGCAGAGAGGTAGAGGCCTTTGAGAGGGAGAGAGAAGGATAAGAGAGAGGGAGAAAGAGCGAGAACCGTATGAGGGAAACGCTTTTTTTATCTTGCTCTCTCCCTCTCCTGGAAGTCTTCGCTCTCGTTGTTTGTCCCTCTGTCTCCCCCCCTCTCTCTCTCACTCGCCATTTCTCTCTTTCTCTCTTTCTCCCTTCCTCCATCCCCCTCTCTCGACCAATTCGTCGTGTCCTCCATAAAAATCGAATAATAAAAGAAGATTAGATCTCTTCGCCGGGACCATGAGAGGTCTCGAGGACAAGTAAGCGGAGAAAATGATCTCTTCGAGATAATACGCTATGTATACCTGACGGATAACAAAGGGAGAGCAGAAAAAACGTCATTTTCGTCTCATTGACGTGTGGTAATGAAACGAAAAGCGCTCCCTCACTTTTGTATGCTCCATTGCACCAGTCATTGCAGCGAAATAAATTGGCGGATTTTTACCGTGGCTCGTTAAACAAATCCAACGGAAAACAAAAATACAAACGCATTGTTTTTTTAGAAATGACGGATAGTTTTTTATCCCGAGCTCAACTTTTCCCTGCCTCGTTTGTTATGATAAAAATCTCCACACCTGTTGGCGCGTTACGAGCTTTTTTGTTCTTCTTCTTTTTTTGTTCTTTTCGCCATTGTCTCCGTGACTGTTCGTGTACACGATTGTTCAGCACTCTTTTGTAGTGTATCAACATGTGTGCAGGTGCATTATACGCCATTCGCGACAGTCGGTGCACAGCGCGTGTCTCTGGGGCGGACGTTTATCTCATCCTCGAGGTGAATTCACTCTCTCTCTCTCTCTCTCTCCTCTCTCTCTCTCTCCTCTCTCTCTCTCCTCTCTCTCTCTCTCTCTCTCTCCTCTCTCTCTCTCTCTCTCTCTCTCTCTCTCTCTCTCTCTCTCTCTCTCTCTCTCTCTCTCTCTCTCTCCTCTCTCTCTCTCTCTCTCTCTCTCTCTCTCTCTCTCTCCTCTCTCTCTCTCTCTCTCTCTCTCTCTCTCTCTCTCTCTCTCTCTCTCTCTCTCTCTCTCTCTCTCTCTCTCTCTCTCTCTCTCTCTCTCTCTCTCGCCCTCTCTCTCCTCCTGTGCACCCGCGGTTGGCGGACATTAATTTTCCAGAGCGCATATCGCGGTCGAGTGCTGCGGCGGATTGCACCGGGGCATGTGCAACCGGAGTAACGTTCTGAAACTTGTATGTGATATACATAACTCAAGAGGAAAGACGAAAATAGCGGAAACTAGACGAGAAAAAATGATTAACCGCAAACCCTTTTTAGAAGTAGCGCCCTCAAATGAGGCTCGGAGCCACGGAGATTCGCGAATTTCTTGAAGGGATTATCCATCATTATACATATCCACATCGCGGTGATTAAATTCAGTGGCTACTTCGACAATTTGTCGTATTTTGGATAACACGTAATATAATAGTGCATCGGCAATTTCAATACTGATGGAAGATTTGATAGTCGTGGTGAACTGAAGATTTTAAAGAATTGAACGACTGTCATTGAAAAACAAAAAAATTTGATTCTAGAACTAGGCAATGTCTCAATAATACGTACTATTATTATTATTTAATAATCAATCGTATTCTCATAAAACGTAACATGATATTTCGTATATGTAGTATTTCACATTTTGAGTTTATCAGGATTGTATTATATATGTATGTATATAACTTTTTGTAATGTTATGTTGCACATTATATATCCGTAAAAAAATAAAGCCTGCATACATAATAGGATCGTAATATGCTGACTCAATAAAAATACTTGTCTCCATAAAAACATCATAAAAGTTTGAATGAAAATCATAATAAAGATACGTTATTCATGATCGTGATTGGAATAATTTTTGTTAGAATTGGCAGAGGTAACTGGTGTTTGACATGTACACCAGATACGAGTGAAATTGTATTGAAGTACTGGTAATATTATTCATAAAATATAAAAACATGATTGTATAATACGATAATCATATTACTTGTTTACTATTTTTGGAGTTTCGTTATTATCGTAGTTATTGAATTTTATGTGCAATCAAGAATTTATTTTATACCAGCAGATTATATATAATATTTATTGTTTTATTATATATATATATATATATATATATATATATATATATATATATATATATAAATATATATATATATATAATTATATATATATATAATAATATAATAATATTGTATTCGTAATATATATATATATATATATATATATATATATATATATATATATATATATATATATATATATATATATATATATATATATATTATACGAATACAATATTAGATATATGATATACAAATTATAAAATTGTTATGCTCTTACAAAAATGAAAGTTGTATTTTTATTATCATGAAAATTTATAATCATGACTTTTCTTAATAATGAAAATACAATTTTCCTTATTGTGAGAAAATAAAAATCCTTAATAATTAAGCTGCGGTGGATAAAGAGTAACAAGGTTTTTAACTCCACAGATTACCCCCTCCGCCCTCTCGCCCTTTCTCTATACGTTTTTCTTCTTCAAGTAACAGCTTCAGAGATTTAACGATTCTTATAAATTTTCAACCCCTATACGAAACCCCGGAAACGCCCTACCACCCTCTCAAATATTCTACGCGCACATTCAGAATGAATGAAGAAAAAAAATAATAATGTACTCCAACCGTAACCCACGCCCATTCCCCACGGAATTCAAAGAGATACGAGCCATCATTTCTCAAATAGCATATTTTATTCCTCCACTCGTCACCTCGAACCGAACAAAAAAAAATACTGACCATAATTCTGCAAGAAAATCTGCAACAATTTTCATGAAAAAAAAAGGAAAAATCACAAAATCCGGAACTTCCGGTGTAACATTTTGTTTTACGAACGAGTGGCGCTTTTTTCGCAAGCGAGTCCCGCGATAAGCATACTCAGGCGCTACATCCCGAGCCATTAAAAATCGTAAAAAAAGAAAGCACATTTTTATTGCTTGACGGATAAAAAGCGATTTCCATTTTTTTTCATTTTAAATAAAAGCGTATTAGGTGAAGTTTTACGATCTGTCGAGCTCGTATGATATCCTCGGCCATTTTCAACTCGTGATATAAACCATTGCGATATAATGTATGTATGTGTGTGTATATATATATATATATATAGTAAACGTGACGTCGCGTCCCTGCATCTTCTCGTATGAATTCCCATGTGTATTTAGACTACTGATAAAATAGTAGGAAAAATGCGTTAAAACGCGAAACGGCGTAGGTAACGGGCACCATCGTTTTTTCGCATGTACATGAAGTAGGATTGCAAATAATGGTGTAAATATATATATATATATATATATATATATATATATATATATATATATATATATATATATATATATATATATATAATATTATATTATATTATATATATATTTGTCAAAAGGTTGATGCCCTGGGTGTTTCCGTGGTCTAATGGATGTTGTCAGTACAGTTGGTGTATCTCGGGACTGCCCTGACAATTTTCCTGACAGTCTTGACAAGCACCATCCATGACTTAGATGGTCTTTTCCCCAGAGAAAGGTTTTAATCTGGACAATCCTGACAACTGTAGCAGACAGTTTTAAGATTATTTTGCCACGAACGTGTAATGTCAGGTAGTGTCTCGACATCAACCTATACTACTCAGAATACCTTTACTACTTTTGATGTCAGGAAATTTGATTAGAAGTGACTTGATTCAGAAGTATTTGCAGCGTATTAATTATTTCCATGGATCGATGAAGTTGTAGTAGTTTGCGCGATTATAACAAGCAATACTGTCAAGTAAAAATACTTTACACCAATTCTTACTTCCCCAGATTTGTTGAAAATTGAATGTCATTGTTGCCTTGTCGAGATGTCGTTCGTCAATCATATATTAACAACCGTCGAAGATACTTCGTCAGTATTGTTATGATGGCGACCGGCGAAAAATATCGTGAATAGGGTAAAAAGTTTTCGGTTTTACAAGGGGTGGACGCCAATCGGGACCCATCGATTTGTGTTGGGTCTCCATTTAACGTTCTTAAAATGTTTCGACTGAGTGGGCCATAGGAAAGGATAAAACGCTCTCTTTTTTTAATTATTTTTTTTTTTAATTTCTCACAACCAACGAAAGACCTTTATGGAAAATTCATGGAAACAACATTGAAGCCATACGTCGTAAACAATAAATTTATTGTGTTGGTGAATTCGTGGAGCGGCCGAGCAGATTTAACATTGCACGATGGGACGATCACCAATAAGCAAGGCAAAGCAACGTGCACTATGAAGGTCATTCCACCCAAATGTACTCCGATGGTTCAACGGTGTGATGTATATTTGTATCCTCAAGTTAAAAATCTAATTAAAAGACTACAAGGTCCCCCTGAATTGCTCCATCAACAGCGAGAATTATAGTCAAGAGAATATGCAATTAAAATACATTCGATCGTGCAGCGTCAATTCAGTGCTGTTATTTTCACCCCATGATCCAGTACGCTTGGTTTGCATCCGAATTGACAGAGGAAAAACCGTTTCAAAACGTCAATCAAGTATACTTTCCTATAGGGCATGTTTCGGAAAAATGTTATTACTCAAACGATGCTTTTATAAAATGTGCTTGGTGTAAAAAATATCTATGTTTCACATATTTCTATGATGAATATCGCCATATTAATTGTAAAATTATTTCTGACGATGAATAAAAAGCAGCGTACATGATTTGTTGCAAGAATTAGCGGAATGTTCGTTTCCATTAAGGCCACAGTAACGGGTATAAAATCATGTGCGACTTTAACAATTTTTTTTCGTATGAAAAAGTGATTCACCCATAAAATTAATTACACATCTATTTAGCATGAATATCAAGCTGTTAGAAAATATATATATATTTTTTTTCGATGTTCAAAATGGCTGACTACTATTTTCTTTTGTTATCTTTTTTTAGGCAATCCGCGGCGTGACATTTAGCATCCACAATTGTTGGCCTAGAACAAAAAACGAAAATTCTCGTCAATCTATATTAGAATATCTAGAGAAGTACGTAAGGAATTTAAAAAATATTGTTCTATTCAAAAGTTATAGGTATTTGAACTTAAGAAATGAATTTTTAGTGATAAATTTCGTTATAACTGCTCATAAAGTGCTCATAAAATGAAAAGTTTTCGATTAATCAGAAATTCCGCACGCCTTTGCGAAATGCAATCAGGAGCATAACTTTTTAATTTGAAGTAAATCGAGTGATAATTGTTGAAGTTATGTGTCACGCCAATTGGAAAAAAGCTGTTTCGAGACGTTTCGACTACTCGAAACTTCTCGAAACAGCTTTTGAACATCGAAAAAAAAAAAATTCGAACAGCTTGATATTCGCTCTAAACAGATGTGTAATTAATTTTATGAGTTAATCACTTTTTCATACAAAAAAAAATTGTTAAATTCGCACATGATTTTATACCCGTTACTGTGGTCTAAGGCCTTTAAAACATTACCTAATTATATAAATTAATTGCTTGAATATAATCAAACTCTGCAATAAATAGTTGAACATTGCGAGAAATTAATTTTTTTTAACACGTAGCAACAAGAATCGATCTCAACCCATCTGGGGCGCCAGGCAATGCGCTTGACCACTGCGCTACGCCGCTGACTTGGAAATGCTTGAAAAACTATCCTTCAGCCTCTACTCGGTACCTTTCGGAGAGCGTGTTACCCTTTTCTATGGCCCACACAGGCGAAATATTTCAGGAACTTTTAGTGGGGACCCACCTTCTTCTACTTACACAATTTGGGCGAAGTCCCGATTGGCACCCACCCCGTGTTAGTGTGAAAATGCGACATGCGATTGCTTCACGATCCGGTTCGCCTGATGTAGCAAACGCACACCGCTATCGCTACATCTTCTGGCGTGGTCTCATTCCCTCTCCCATTACTGTCGTGCTTGAGGAAAGTAATTTTTATTTATTCAAACAATTTGTCACGAATTAATGTTACAACTTCCTTCATACCGAGTCACCGGCGGTGACATTTGGTTGATAACTATCATTTTCCAAATTCTTCGACGATGGCACCGTAGCGTACAGGAGAAAATGTAACAGTTTGTGCAAAGCCTATCACTTCGATCGACAACCTTTGTGGTCAAGTGGAAAGAAATTTTCATTGGTTCGAGAAATTAATTTATATCAGATTTTATCATGTCGTTTAATAGCTCGCCGTGATTAAGGAGTTACGATCACTTCAATGGGGTCAAAAAGAGTCTACATTTATTTTACCTACAGCTGCTCTGATTAATGTTTACTTGTGTTGATTATTCGTATTATCGATTGTAGTGTGCCAAACGTTGTGCTAAATGATGAATTTATTGCACGTTAACAAATAAAAACTGAAAAATTAGATTGTCAACAACTCGGTAGTAATCTTCGTAATAATAATATTAACATATCCACCATAAAGGCGTAATAAGAAGACAAAAAAAATCAGCCGGAAACTTATTAAAAATAGGCTTGAATTACCTCAGCGGAATCAACACAATAGCCAGAATATAATTATACATATTATTGATACGTGACAAATGATAAAATTCCATAAATTATTGTTTGCATATTTTGTGGCGGCTTCTATTCAAATTAATTTCAAAACAAAGCTGGCCTGTGTTCGCCAAACGCATCAGCTGTTACTCGCGACGTTGCTAAGTCAGTGGGTGCTATTTCGTCGTTCTGACCATTTTCAACCGGAAATTGAAACTTTCTTGTAATGTACTGCTTTAACTACACGGTGAAGATTGCTTTTTTTATTTTTTACAATATCTATTGTATCTAATCTATCGAGTTTCGGTTTTCCAACGGGTTTAGTTGGATACGTGAGTAGAAAAACCACGATCACCGCACTTCCGGTTGATCAACTCCATAAGACGACGTGCTTCGGTAACTCAAAGTGCTCGACTCTGCAGTTTTATTGCGAAAAAACAAAACGGTCAAAATAGCACAAATGTTGGCAATAGGCGCATAAAGTATACGTCAAAATCATATAAAAATTTCAAATCCGGAAGTTCGATCCTCGTACTAATGATCGTACCTCCTTAAATATAAATAAACGCGGTGATTTTCCGAGAAATTATTATTTTTCAAACGCTCCGACGATGGTAACGGCGAGGGAGAACATGTATTCGGGGGGAAAACAAATTTAGCTCAAACGAGAAGGTCATCGTCGAGGCAGACCTATTTTGAAACGTTCGAGAGTTTATATTTTTTTCGGAGGGATTAAAAATCACTGAAAGTGACCTATGCTGATAAATGAATAATTTATTTTCAAAAAATAGCGTCTTTATAACTAAAACGCGTACTTTTGAACCGCCGTCGTATGTACATTGTATTCTGGTCGTCTCTCATGGTCACGGCCGAACATCCAACGGAGCGGCTTAATTGTGTGTGCATACATGGATGTTAAAACGTAAACAATGGAGGGGGGAGAATCTTCTTCTCACGAAGAAGAAAGAAGAATCTATAACGAACCGTCCAGAAAAATACACAATGCCCCTTCTTCGGCAAAGTCGACAGTGGGTTCACTCGCATTCGTGCGAAAATAGTGTTACGAGCGTTGCGATAGAGTGCTACGAGTATTACCATAGAAAACGATTTCTGACGAAATGTTTGTGCTATCGAAATTCAAAGACGAGTCGCATTATATTTGTGCAAAATACAAAGTCACATATGTGCAAAGATCGAGATGCATTGTGAAATACAATAACGGTAGTTAATATAACGAGCGGATAATTGTAGAGAACGGTAAGTACAACGAAAAATAACTTCTCTTTCTCCCGATAAATACCGTCATCCATATTTCAACGAGTTCGAACAACGTTTATTAGGAAAGGCTGTGTGTAATTCAATTCACAAAAGCATAGTTACCCACGCATATCTAAAAATTGTTTTCTCATTTGGTAAATGTGCACAAATAAATATTATCTTATACCTGATAATGAACGAGGGTTGTATGATTAACCGCAGGACAATTTTGTACTAAACATGCGCTAGATATTTTTCAAACATAGAACAAACAAATTTATGCTGGTGCTAAATCAACAAAGCAAATGTCGATTTGGGAAACATTTAAGAAACAAGCTCTGATGGAGCTCCTGAAGTTCAGCTCACCGATTGAAGAAACATGCATCGAACCAGATATTGGGCGAACGCCAGGTGGGCAGTCGAAGAATAAATTGAAAAACGACGCAGTCTGTACTCTATTGTCACCGCGACTTTACGGTTGAATGTAAACCGAATAGCATTCTCTAAACATAGGAATTGATGCTGTGTTAACAGCAACAATTCGCCTTATGAGCACGTTGGACCAAAAAAACGATGGATTATCGAGAAAAAGAAGTTTGCTTCCGCCTTATGCGAACAATATATTCCTAGCGGACTGAGACACATTGAGAATAAATGCAATCGTCATCCCGCTTTGCAAGGGCGGAACCCCTGTGCGATTAAAACTTCGATATCCAATGAGAAAAAAAGAAAAGCAATAGTTAACTGTTTCAAAGCAAAAAAACATGACGTGTTGAGTTTTCATATATTTTTAAAAATACATTTTTCGAATAAAAGTGTTATCATATCTGCATCTATTGGTAGAAATAATGATTATATATAAGGCAAAGTAAAGTTTCGCAAAGATATTGGTAATTTGTTCAAACACAACCTGCCTTTAAAAAATATGATCGCAATGCTTATGTGGTTACAGTTACGTAAGTAATAGTAAGCTAAGACTGTCCTGATAAAGTCCGATTACTCGCCAATAAAGAGTCCTGTCAACGACCATTTTAAACTCTTTTTTTTTACTGTCTTGATATCTACCTTTTTGACCTTTTATGCCTTTTTTAATGTCTTCATATCTACCGTTATAAACCATTTTCTCTACATAACTTGCAAAAATGCACTTACTCCAAATGTGAGTGAATGTTGCGCATTTTTTGGTGTATTTCCCAAGCATTTCCCTCACCGTCGTTGATTATAGATTTCTGTAGTGGAAAACGTCACTCCTCATGTAAAAAAACCTTACTATAAAAACAATTCTCCCACCCCTTGCCCTTTTGCGGCTGCAAAAAACGGAAAGTCCACTCGTACCGTGTTAAAAATTTTGAAAAATGTTGATACGCCATAGTTCTACTTTGTTCATTTTTCATCAAAGTTCAACTTGTGCCTTCGACGTTCACTATTATTTTTTGTGACATTTCGATTTTGGGGATAATCGTTCGATAGTTCGGAAGTCAGAAGAGTACTTTTTCGGTTTTGCGAGTAAAAATGACTTTATCGACGAGCAAAAGGGCGCCCTTTTGAATACCTCTTCTCTTTGTCCCTTTATTCGTTCTTCCATTTTTTGCTTCCCTTCTATCCTCGTGACAAAACGAAAGTATATATTCGCGTTTTGTCGCGGGTGTTTTTCCATACTAAAAGCAAAGTCGTCACATTGTGCAAATGACCTACATAAATGCTTCGCGTAATGTATGCGTGGTTACTGCATGTTGCATCTATCTGTCTCTCTCTCTCTCTCTCTCTCTCTCTCTCTCTCTCTCTCTCTCTCTCTCTCTCTCTCTCTCTCTCTCTCTCTCTCTCTCCCTCTCTTCCTCTCTCTCGCCCTTGCTCTCCCTTTGTTCGTAACGTCATACAAGAATCGTTATTTTAACATATGCATGCATATTTGCGATAGAAGGTGCAAGAATGTTCGAGATACAGGTATTACGTTACAAACGTTTACTCATATGCATGAGCCGGAATAAACACGCACACACACACATACACACATTATATATATATATATATATATATATATATATATATATATATATATATATATATATATATACACATATATATAAATGTAAATATATATATATTCATCGCATACAATAGTTATAGAATTAAATATGTATATGTACACACGAGAGTATTTTTGACGAACAAGCGCCATAACGATAGACGGCTCGGGGCTCGCGTATGCATTTTTAATCAGAACAAATAAACGGACATGCATTCGCGTCTCCGGTTTCTCTCGCGCTCTCCACTTCAATCCCGCTTCGACGTGCCCCGCGCCGCTCTTTGTGAAGGGAGGTCGAGAGGTACGCGTGCATAATAAAAAGTGAAAAAAGGAAGAAGGAAAACGCAAAACAGAAGAAAAGGAAAAAGAAGAATTTGGCACGGAACATCTGCAATTGTGAGATTCGTATGTTTTTCTGGAAAAAGAGAGAGAGGGGGGGGGAAGAGAAAACGAAAGAACATATACCTCAGGACGTTAATGAAAATGCATGCACTTTGCAGAAAATTGACGTCACAAAGGCGATTGATGTTTCAATGTAGATATATATAGGAATATGTGTGTACACGTATTGAACATTCGCTAAGCTCACGAACTCATTATTATAATAGTTTAATTGCTAATAGTAACGGTAATAATAATAATAATATTCAAGTAGATGATAATGATGATGATAATAATAATAATAATAATAATGATGATGATGATGATGATAATAATAATAATAATAATGATGATGATGATGATGATGATGATGATGATAATAATAATAATAATAATAATAATAATAATAATAATATTAATAATAATAGGCATACCCACCTAGTGTAGAGATCATCGAAAGAATTATCATAGTGATAATAACAAAAATGACAATGATGATGATATTAATTGATAATGATAACTAACAATAACAACAAGAAAATTAACAATAATATATTTCCGTATATATATTTATATCACGATATAATTATTATATCATAATGTAATATCAATTTATATACTAATAATAATACCCAATCAGGGTGGACATCGTCGAATCAATAATGATAGTAATAACGTCGATGATGATGGTGATCGTGACAACAATAATAACAGTCAAAATCATTATAATAACAACAATATTCATAACGATAATAATAAAATGTATAGTAGTTATAATCGTCTCGATAATACTTCTTTCAATAATAGTATTCATAACAAGGCGACATGATTTGTCGAGTAAATTGGTAGTGATCACCGATACGAAACCGATCGAGATGGATGCTGCAGCATCACGGTTTCAGCAGCCATCTTATAATTGGCCCGGACCTCTGGAAAACACGTCCCGATAAATTTTTTGCGTTCTCCTCCGCGAGATTCGGGTCAAACCCGCAAAAGAGCCAGAGATCTTAGTCAGCGATGTCTCATTCTCCGATTCGCGAGGCAAGACACTTTTCTGGCTCGGAGTATGAATTTTTTATCAAGACTCGCTGCCGTGCAGAGGCCATTATTCGCGAGTGCAAAAGTTGGTGTTTATTTAAAAGGAGGGAAGTAAGGGGCTGCGGGCATCTTCGTATTTCATTGGGCGGAAAAATTCTTGTACGTACTGAGGTTTCACGAGCCTTCGGAAATATCGGGACACATATATATATATATATATATATATAAGGTATTCCACGTGAATCCGGTGGACTTTTTCCCTGACCCCCGCTTACTCGATGTATTATTTTTTTATCTGGTTCCATTGACTCTAAAAGACACTCTGAATTCTTTTACATTTTTCAAAACAACCCTTAGTCAAGAAAATTTGTTTTTTTTTCCGAAAAAAAGCCCTGATTTCAAAATCTGAAAAAAATTCCGAAGAATGCGTGATTATATGTAAAAATTTTCAAACTATCACCCACAGTGGAAGGATGATTTTTTCGTTAGCAGTCAAAAAGTTCTGGTATTAATTTCAATTGAAATCGACTTCAGCACAGAAAAAATCATACTTCCACGGCGGGTGATAGCTTGAAAATGTTTCCACATAATCACGCATTTTTGGGAATTTTTTCAGATTTTTAAATCGGGAGGTTTTTTCGGATTTTTTTTTTGACTAAGGGTTGTTTCAAAAAATGTAAAAAAAAAATCAGGGTGTCTTTTAGAGTCAATGGAATTAGATTTAAAAAAATCGCATTGGCGGGGGGCAGGGAAAACGTCCACCGGATTCACGTGGAATACCTCATATATATATATGTAGAGGGTGACAATTATAAGGGGGTCATATTGTTATTAATGGTCTGGCGTGAAGGATTTGCGACCAAGAAAAACATGATATGTAATACTTTGTCGAGTCCTTTTCGAAAAAAATATAGCATATTTTTGTGATGGGTAGTATTCGCCAGCAAAAAATTGAGCATGTTCGAAAAAATGGGAAATCCTTTGTGTTGAGCACAATTAAGACAATCAAGTTTTGAATATATGAAACGCTCCTGAAAAACTCTTTTAGTGCATCTCATCATGAGAAGGAAAATGATCCAAGATGCATTTTAAAGTGGATAAATGGAGTTCAATTCCATTGAAGGAGATTTCTTTTAGTAGTGTCAGATATTCGAAATTAAATTATCTTCATTCTTCTGAACAAAAAATCGAATTTTTATTTTTGTCTATAATGCTCATTTTTTTCCAGCTAATACAACTCATCCCAAAAATACGCTACATTTTTTCTCGAAGAGGACTCAAGAAACGATTAAATGCGATATTTTTCTCGGCCGCAAAAATTCCGCAATTCTGGAAACAAAAACTAGATTCTATTTTCGGTTTAGCAGGACGAAGATAATTAAATTGCGAACACACAACACTCAAAAATTAACTTTTTCTTTCGGAATGAAATTCCATTTATACACTTTAAACTGCATCTTTGATTACTTTATCTCAGCGACATACCCAATGAAAGTTTTTTTCTGGCGTGTCTCGTGTTCGGAATTTAATTATCTCTATTCTGCTATCCTGAAAATGGAATTTTGATATTTTTCCCAGAAGGCTTCATTTCTTCTGGCAAATACTCCTTCATCGCCAAAATGCGCTATATTTTTCTTCAAAGAGGACTTGAAAAGCCAATGAAAATAATATTTTTCTTGGTCGCAAAATTCCCGCGCGAGACCCTAAAAAAATATTTTCATCTATACGACTATTTAGATTTTTCAGCAGGTTGGCCCATTATATGATTGCCCGAGCCGTCTTAACTCCCATTTCTTTCACCAACTCAAAGCTTAGTGTTTTTTTTTCACACGATTTCCTAGAACCTCTCTGTTTTGCCTATTGCAGCAAAATACGAAAAAATGTTTCCTTATTGCAACATTAATACTTCTTCAGGCTTTATAAATAAACTTAATCATATTTCTCACGATGACACCTCTTCGAATTGTCGTAATTTGCGTCGAACCCACGTAGTCAAATAAATCTATATCAAATGCATTTTTATGTCTGTCATAAATGTTATACGCGGATTTCTGTCAAAACTCCTCGCGTTTCGACGAGTAGTTCGTTTCGTATGAAGTGGTGAAGTGATTAAGAGACGAGCCAGTGCTTATTTGCGAATTATAGCGATTTATGCGGGCGAATATGTGTGTGTGTGTGTGTGTGTGCGCGCGTAGAGTCTGTGTGAGGTCACGTTTCTGTGTGGGTGACATAACGTACGTGCTGAAAACCCATCTACATATATAGACAAATGAGAAGCTGTATATAGCGAGATGGAAAAAGAATGACAGAGAGACAGACAGAGAGGAAAGATCAGTTCCCAAGAGATCGGTAGATTTTACGTCACCGTCGTAAAATATTTTGCTCGTCGGGTGGATTTTCACTATCATTTTCGACCCCAGTCACGGAGCATCGACATCGGGCCCAGATCCAAATGGAGCCAAACTGGATCGATCCATATACGTACATACACACATACATACATACATACATACACATACATATATATATATATATATATAAACACACGAATTATTCCATCTATACTATAAAATCGTATTCCCCTATACCTATAGCATCAAAGGATATAAGAGGTGCAATGGTGCGAGCTTCGGGATCGTGCATCTTTAATTCTCGATACCCGAAACCACCCTGGA